>JASAND010030765.1:0-12386 GCA_030248195.1 Trissonchulus latispiculum
GTCCTGATTCTGACGTAGGTTTTGATAATTTGTTGCTCCAGTTTGCTTCAGTTTCAAGTAGGGTTGGGCATCGGACGGTTTTTTTCCGTTTTTTTCCTTTTTTTTCCGGAGGGGCGGAAAAAAACGGAAAAAAAGTCGGAAAAATTTAATCATTCTGGGAAGTTTTAGAAACGTTCAAGTGAAAAATTTTAGTGATTTTTCTCAAATTTTGCTCCTTTTTTTCCAAATTATTGGCTTTGCTTAGAGTTTGCTCTTATTTTGAAGCCCGAACTTAATTTGAAGTTTTCTTCATTTTTCATAAACTGCTCAGTTTTATGAAGTATTATTGTTAGTTTAACGAGAAACTCTTTATTATTATGGCTGAGAACAGACAGACAGACAACTTTTTACTTATATACATCTAAAATCAGTTGTGAAAGAAAAAATTATGCACACAGAAAAATCATTTGAAAGTTGTCACTGCTCCCAGAAACTAAGGTAACTGGGAATTGTGCCCATAGTCTGTTGAAACTTCGTTTGAAAATTTTTTCACAATTGCTTAGTTTGGATACGTTGAAAAGCTTATAAAAAGTGTTCAAATGGCGTTTACATGACGAAATATTCGTTAAGACAGACTACAAATGTTATAGAAACAAATTTTGAGACGCTCTGGCATGATTAGGACAGCGGAAAAAAAGTCGGAAAAAACCGAAAAAAAACGGAAAAAAGTACTTTTTTTCCGCTCGACTTTTTTCCGGAAAAAACCAACCCTAGTTTCAAGGGACCTTTTGGAGGGGGCGAAATCTACTTTACTTCAAAACCACTTCCTGGCTTTGCCGGTCACCGCTAGCGGGCGGGAAGTAATACCAAGTGTATAAGAGTGGGACAAGCGTCACATTCGACGTTGTCAGCTCGCGAGCCATGATCTGCAAACGGCCCACGTCCCGCAATTGTGTATCTAGTGGACCCCTCGCAAATCAGTACCTGTTCACTCGTTTCTACAATAATCGGGACCCCCCGCAAATGTAACCTATCATTTATTAATCTCGAATGATAGGTAACGTTTGCGGGAGGAGATCCCAATAAAAGGCTTATTGTAGAAAGTGAACATACGCAATTGCGTACGAGGTACTGATTTGCGGGGGATCCACTAGATACGCAATTGCGGGGGGGGGGGTGGGCCGTTAGCGCGCAGAGCTTGGCTCGCGAGCTGATAACATAGAGTGTGACGCTTGTCACACTCTTATGTATTATGTACTCTTGGTAATTACTTACTTACTTGGCTTTGCCGGGATAACGCCAGAGTCGCCGACTCAATGTTAAATTTTTGGTCCTTAAAATGCATTCCTACTGGGCATTTTTAAGCAAACCACCTTACGGCACTAAGTTTGTTGCGTTCAGAAGAAACCGAAGTATGGTAACCTGACAGATCCTTCCCTTTTCTATAAATATCATCTGGTTTTTATGTTTTTGCTGTTTTCATCTAATCATTGCTGCTTTCTTATATTTTGTATCATAGGGGTCGCGGCAGCGACCTCTATAATATGTGTCAAAAGTCCCTGGAGACACCGTAAAATAAGCTGCGCAGAGGCTGTGCAAAATCCTGCGCAGATCCTGCGCAGTTTTCATGCGCAAATTGTAGAGCACATCGAGTTTAGTATGTGTGCGAAGTTTCAGCCCCGTATCACTTTCCGTTAAAAAGTTGTGCCCCGGACCGGTTATGGCGGCGATGTTTTTTTTCCGGTTTCTCCTATTTAATGGTCGTATTGTCCTGACTTTCCGCCTCTTTCACGTAATCTGCAGCGGAGGCCGGACCTAAAGAGGTATAGGGTCTGGTAGTACCCCATGCGCCTTTTAAGAATCGCTACTTTTTGTGCGCCACAGCGCCGCAGCGGCGCCGCAACGTCGGCTCAGAGCGAAAAGTGACCATTTTTGTGGTCGCTGCGCAGCTCAAACGCTAAGAGCTGGAGCCGATTTCTTTTTATATTCAGAAACTACATATATTGAATTAACTAAATGGCTAAGTCTCGTTTCTCTATCACTTCCAATGCGACCACAGTGGCCGGTCAAAAATGGTGAAAATTCGAAAAATGAAAAATCGAAATTTCTCGCTGTGTATTCAACTTAGAAAGCTCAATTCTTTCATACAAAGGTTTTCTGGCACGGCGAATTGATTCCCGTAAGCAGTTTTGCCGTCGGACCCACTCATATTGCTGGGCTGGTTCCACTTTGCTGTCGGGAGGGACAAGTCGGTACCGACTTCCAAGAACACCATATAGGACTGTGCATAGCCTCTCAAAACTTTGTCCATAGGGGTTTTCTGGTGCGCCCAGCTCATTTCCGGTGTCCGTTTTGCCGTCCGACCCACCCATTTTGCTGGGCTGGTTCCACTTTGCTGTCGGGAGGGTCAAGTCGGTACCGACTTACAAGAACACCATATAGGACTGTGGATGGTCTCTCAAAACTTTGTCTATAGAGGTTTTCTGGGGCGCCCAGCTCATTCCCGGAGTCCGTTTTGCCGTCCGACCCACCCATTATGCTGGACTGGCTCCACTTTGCCGTTTGAAGGGTAAATCGGGTAGGGGGTCAAGTGGTCAAAAATAAAATTTTTCAAAAGTGGTCAAATTTGGTACCAAATGAAAGCCCGCATCGAACTGAGCAACTTTTGTCATAGAAGTGCATACCTAAAGTGGCTGTAGAGGCCTGTGGTGGGGTGGGGTGGGGACTTAGGCGATTTTGGGTCAAAAATTAGAATTTTCAAAAGCGGTCAAATTTCGAGTCAAATGAAGGCCCGCATCGAACTGAACAACTTTCGCCATAGAACCACCCACCCAAACTTGCTGTGTCGGATTTATATACTTGCTTTCTCAACCGGAATTTAAACGATAGACATAGGCCCAACACACATTATCCCCTTTTGTGCGGTGCATTTTTGTTACTTGTTTTATTTAAAGAGATTCTATAATGGGTACCACCGTTGTCGGAGAGGGAGCGGGAGTCCCTTATCCTTGCAACGTGGAATGTTTTTGTAACAGGAATAGAAATATTCTCCAGGGAACACCGATTTTCCTTTTTTATGATTGTTGACGTTTGCTGTTTTTAACTTTAATTATATGCCGTATATCCCTTTATTTCAGGTAAATGGCGTTTTTGCTGGACACACAGCATTACAGGCTGCCTCACAGAATGGCCACATTGATGTCATCAAACTGCTGTTGAGAAATAATTGCAATGTAGATATTGAGGTGGGTATTTGTAATCGCTTCACGTATACGTCTTATCAGCAGTAAAAGGCATGCTCTCTGTTATCAGAGCAAACACTGTTCTCTGTTCAGTTCTGTTGAAGTTAGCCATGTATGAAGTAACTTGCTGCTATTTTTAACATTATTTTCATATAATTGTTATTTTTGTTTTTTAGGACAAAGACGGTGACTGTGCGCTCCACCATGCGGCGTTCGGCGATGAACCAGCTGTGATTGAAGTCTTGGCTCGCCATGGGGCTGACCTAAATGCTCGCAATAAGCGCAGGCAAACGGCTTTACATATAGCTGTTAACAAGGGACATATGGGCGTTGTTCGAATGCTCTTGGATTTGGGCGGTCTAGCAAGCCTACAGGTTTGTCTTTGATGTGAAGAAAAAGTTTTAGCTATTTTATGATGGCCAAAGTCAAACGAATAAATTACATAAGCTACACAAGTCGACTAAGAACTATTTTGTTTATTTTAGCTTAATGCAGGCATAATCTTTGATGTCATTGAAAAATTAAGAATAAGGCATGCGCGTATCTACAGGAAGTTAAGTTTCTTTTGGAATTTTCACTGAATTAATGCTTGGCTCTGAGTGAATGAAGACATAAATGTTTCTGCACATGTGAGAGTTTTCAGTATTTGTTGAAAATTTATTTTTCTGTTGTAGGACGCTGAAGGTGACACTCCGTTACACGATGCCATTACCAAGAAGCGTGATGATGCCATTGCGGTCCTTCTTGAACACGGCGCTGACCTAATGCTCACCAATAACAACGGTTTTAATGCTTTACATCATGCAGCTCTTCGAGGAAATCCTAGGTATGCAAATCGATGTCCAGCTAATTGATAGTCGATTTTCGTTCAGTTTGGTTATAATTTATATGGGTTTCTAGAGGAAGATAGCTGTATATTCTTTGCACAAACTTTCTAATTTGGTTGCTAATAGAGATGCGCCGGGGCCTGAAAACTTGGGAGTCCAAATAGCATATTTTAAAATAATGTTTCTGAAACCTTGATTTCGCTGTTTTGTAAGACCCTGGCTAAATAGTTGGTAATTTACTGGACATTTTTAGTAATATTATGAAAATGATTTTCATGTAGTTTCGACAAGGAACGGTTCAATCAAAATTTAATTTGCAACAGCCCGGATACATAAATAGACATCAAAAATAGATATCGAAAATTTTCGCATTTATTTTCGGGACCACATAGGCATATATGCTTTAACATGGTAGAAGTCATTTTTCAATATTTGAGAGTTTATTTTTCCGAAAAATTACCACTTTTTGACCCAAAGTTTCACTAATACTAATCATAGTTTTTTTTTGCGTCAGGGGCTGCGTCATGGCGCAAATTTTTTTCGTGTGACGCAAATGAAAGTAGTCCTGACGCAAGCCTGGCGCAGCTGGATTTCAACTTCAACTAGAGGCAAAATGTGCAATCTTGCTGAAAAAATAGTGTTTCAAACGTGATATTTCTAAAAATTTTCTACTGGGGGCTGCGCCCCCAGGCCCCCGCATGTCTACCTTCTTACTTGTTGCTGATTGCTACGATGACTGACAAACTAATATTTTATTTATTCATTGAATATAATAAGGGCGCATGTAGCAGCGGCAACAGCTTGCAAGTCTTGCAGATGTAGCACTTAAAATATTTTAATATACATTCGATATTGCAATAACCGGCCATACTTAATACCACATCAACTGGTCGCGAAAATGCTCTAAATTAATTCCTGGGAGAGTCTTAGTTCCAAAAATTCTTCAACTTCTGGGGGGCTCCGCCCCCCAGACCCCCCGTGTTTGGTTTTTTCTCTAGATCATAATGCTTTGCACATTAAAGCCAGCTTTAATGATGCAAAATTTGAAAAACAGGTGGAAAATGTGTTTAATGCTGTGTATTGATAAGTTTAGTATTGGTTAAACACTAAAATAATGCTTAAAATACTTATTAAATTGTTTAAAAATAAATTTAATTTTTGACGCAGTGACCCCAGTTCCTGACGCAATACAATTTTTCCTGACGCAGCACTGGCGCAAATCGTGAAACCAAAAAAAACCCTGATACTAATACTAATACCAAACTACTAATATTGAAACAAGCAGAAGGTGTGTGCAAAAGTGTTGTTGGAAGGTCAGGGGCCGATGTTTTAAAATGGGGTTAAGGCTAACCCGGGTTAAGTCCATTTTGGGGTTAACCCCGAAATTTTTGGGTTAGGTTAACCCTTGGGGTTAACCCTGTATTATAAAGCATTTTTCGGGTTCGGTTAAGTTAACCCGGTTATCCTATGAGTTAACCCCGATTTTAACCCCAACTAGCTCATACAAGCAGCTAACTCAGCTAGCAAGGATTTAACCCGGTTATTTTTGGGGTTAACCCCATTTTTAACCCCAATCTTCATTTTTTAACCCTTTTCATGAAAGCTGGAAATGATAAATTTGAAGTAAAAATAAGGTTCAGAAAATGCCACCACGAAGAAAAGCAATATGAAAAATATATTCCTCTTAATTTGCAAAAATTCCTAAATTAGTTTTTTCATCCAATCTCATCCGGGTTAACTGCTAACCCTCCTCACGGAGGAGGGTTGAGATTTGCTGGATTTAACCCCAATTTTAACCCGGGTTTCAAACCCAGGTTTGGTTATAACATTGGGTTAAGGGTTAACCCTAACCCTAACCCTAACCCATCTAGCCAAACCCGGGTTTCGCTAACCCCGTTTTTATACTATTGGGTTAGGGTTGATAACCCAGTTTCTAACCCGGGTTAGCGATCGCTTTATAACATTGGCCCCTGGAGCTGAACTTTTTGAAAAGTTGTGTGCCGGCTACGCAGAAAAAGTTTTATCTGATGAGCTACTGTTGTATTTATCGTGCGAGTGCTTTAGAGAAGTTGAAGTACTGTTGACAGTATAATGTCTACCGCTTATGTTGCAGTGTAGATTAATCCTAAAGTGTTTCGACACCCCGGTGTTCGCCTGTTGCATCTGCCTGGCATTGAAATGCTTGGTACCAGTACCCTTATAGCAAGAGTCTATAATTTTCTCCTATATATTAGAAGAAGAAGAATATAAATATCTTCTTAATAATAGTGCAATTATGCACTCTTGCTTATAGTCATCTGGTTCAACGTTTGTGCTCCAACATCGCCATCTTCATACTTAGGGCTTATATGCTCTGTATCAAGATATCTATCGCTGTTTGTGTACTCATACAGCGCTGCGCTCAAGCCACACATGCAGAGTACTTAATCCAGCTTAATTGATAAACTTTCTTTTTCTGAATATAGTGTCCCTCTGCTGGTATGATTACAGCAGAGTATAAGCTCATTTGCATACCAACTTCCGAAAACTTATAATTGTTGAAGCTGACTGTCTAACACAATGAGAGAAAAGAAGATTAACACACTGACGAAACCAGTTTCTGAAACCCCCCTATATGATCACCACATATCAACGATTTCGCTAGCGAAAATTTATGTTGTCTTCCAGAGCTGTTTACTCACAGAATAATGTATAATAGCCGGCTACACTGAGGCGTAGCCGGAAAAATTGTGCAGTGTGTGAGTGCAGATCAGTCACGCTTAATATGTATACTTTATAGCACACCTTAGCGTGCATTCACTGATTTATACGCACGCCGTGTGGGAAGCTCCGAGTGTGGGGCACGAGTGCGCGAACCGCACGAGTGCCACGCACGAGGGCTTCCCATAGGGGCGGGGTGTCTTCATTGCCGAGAATTGCATTGCCGAGAATGCACATTGCCGAGAAAGGCATTGCTGAGAATTGCAATGCCGAGAAAGGTCAATGCCCATGTCTTGCATTGCCGAGAAAGTCAAAGAATCATAAATTGCATTGCCGAGAAAGGCATTGCCGAGAATTGCATTGCTGAGAAAGTGTCTTTATGAAACCTGCTTTATTTATGCTGCACATGTATCACGCTCATTAAGGCTAGATGACTATTTGATCAAGCTTCCTGCAAGTTTTAAGGCAAAATTTGCCGATTATTCATTTAAAATTCATTTATTTCAACATGCAGTTAAGGTGGTGATTCCCTTTGGTCACATAAAGTTTGCACCATTATTACTCATTCATTACTTGGAGTTAAGAAGCCATTTTTATATCAGAATGCAGCTTGACATTTTCTCTTTTTCATGCATGCCACGAAACTAATGTTGCTTTTCTAAAATATTTTTAACACATTTTAGAAGAAGTATAATTTTCCAGAATTTTTGCAGACTCAAGTAAACTTTTTCGCGAGACATCGGTTATATCATTCAATACCTCCATCAAACAGCTGGGGATGATTTTTTATTTATTGTGAAGTCGCTCTTCATTATAGAGAAGTAAGCTGAAATGTGTGCGTAACCTGTATTGTGCCTACTTTTTCCACATTTGTCAACCGATTACTATAGCTAGAAAGCAGCAATCGGGGCAACTAAAAAATCGTCCCTGCGTATATTTGTGCAGAACACATTTGTTCAGTAGCAGACCTCCAGCTTGCATGACGAATGCTCCACAATCTTTGGAAACAAATTGGTCATGTTTTTGCAAAAACTACATTTTTTATGATAACAGCCTACAGGATAGCAGTTGGAGGGCGATCATGCGTCGAATAATTGGTCCCTGTGAGACCTTCAGATCGACGCCCTTGGTTTGATTTTACGGCTTGCGTAGTTCAAGAAATGTTGGATTATTTGATTTCTCCAAAAATGACAAGTTTTCGACACCAAAACAAGAGAATCGGCTATGTCTCACGATAGAAAAAAGCTGGAAACTTGCTTTAAAAAGCAAAAATGTTAAGCTCAATGAGATTTTTCGAATGAATATAGTCATAACTGTATAGCAGCTGCCAAACGTTCAGAAATTGGGAAAAACCACTCTGATCGGAAATCTCGAATTTTTGAATCGGGATTGCGCGGAGGGTGTTAGAACGCTAAAAGAACTTATTTCCGAAAGTTTCATCAAATTTCATCTTGATTTACGCCGCCAAACAACAATATGTGCCCAAAAGGAATCACCACCTTAAGTATCTGTAGACATTTCCGTTTACAAAATGCAACAAATTCTACAAGCGATTAATTGCAACGTAAACAGTTTTTCGTACGTAAATATATAGATCTCCTGCGCCTCCCCCCAGCCCTAACTTTTGATTTTTTACCATAAAATTTTGTATGGTGCATACTGAAGGCCAAAATTTGCTTCGTTTAAAAGTCATTTATTTAAGTATTCAGTTACAGTGTTTCATGAAAACACTTGCTGGAGTCATTCCTAAAGTGCAAAAACACAAAAGTAACGAAAACAATGACTAAAAACTAGGAACGTTTCCGGGGGGGGGTATTTTTAGGAGGAAACATTTCATCCTGACATCGACTGTCAGGGAAAGAAAAGAGTTTCCAATCTTCGCAGCAGTAATTTTCGTTGCTTCTGTGTTTTCTACATTTTAGGATTGATTGGAGTAAGTGTTTTTGAAAATGTAAAATTTTGCGGGATCTCTTGCACCTTCCCCCAGCCCCAAGTTTCGAATTTTTAACCTTTAAATTCAAATAATATAAAAATTTAAAAATTTAATAATTTAAAAATTTAAAATTTTACTTGGTTGGTAGGGAGACCAAGGTCATCAAAAGCTTGGACACAAGCGAAAGCTGTAAGCCTATACAGAACTAACGAAAAGTTGAATAGAAAAACTGATTTCAAATTCGTGGTCAGAGCTTCACAAAACACCTGTATACTTTCAGCAGAACCAGGAACAAAAATTTTTATCTAGTTGGTATCCCCCTACCAACTTAAAATTTAAAAATTTTTAATTTTAAAATTTTAAAATTTTTGAATTCATCGCGTCCAGTATGCCCCCATACAAAATTTTATGGTAAAAAATCGAAAGATAGGGCTGGGGGGAGGCGCAAGAGATCTATTTACGTACGAAAACCTGTTTACGTTGCAATTAATCGCTTGTAGAATTTTGTTTGTTTCATTTTGTAAACGGACGTGTCTACAAATACTTAACTGAATGTTGAAATAAATGAATTTTAAATGAATAATCGGCAAATTTTGCCTTAAAACTTGCAGGAAGCTTGATCAAATAGTCATCTAGCCTTAATGAGCGTTATAACATGTGCAGCATAAATAAAGCTGGTTTCATAAAGACACATTCTCAGCAATGCAATTCTCGGCAATGCCTTTCTCGGCAATGCAATTTATGATTCTTTGACTTTCTCGGCAATGCAAGAAATGAGCATTGACTTTTCTCGGCAATGCAATTCTCGGCAATGCCTTTCTCGGCAATGTGCATTCTCGGCAATGCAATTCTCGGCAATGAATGTTACCCTTCCCATACGACGTACGCAGTAGAAATTAGTGAACAACGCTAAGGTGAGTGTAGAGTGTACAACGATTCAAGCTCTCATTAATTGATGAAACCTTTACTCTTTTATGTTGCAGCTGACAGCAAAGTTTAGACAAATTTCAACATGAAGTGGCAGCAACATTATTGCTTGTCATGGCTGGGAGGCCTACTTTTTGGTGTTCAGCAGAGCTCTCTAGGTTGCAGCTCTGCTGTACACACTGCTGTAGCATGCAGGCATCTGTATGCTACAGCAATTTAGATTAGGGACCGGCTTCCCAGCGTGCAGCGTGCGTATAACTCAGTTATACGCACGCTGCACTGTGCATTATCTGATTTATATGCACAGTCTTTACATAGGAAAAGTGCAAAAGAGTTCTATAAGCCATCTTTGCTGAATCCAACAATGTCAAAATGTGTAGCGTGTGCTCACTCTTAGAAATGTTCCTGTAGAAACTACAGGAATCACTTTTGTAGATGATAAGTACAAAAGCTTTTGTAGAAAATACAGGTTGAGTCTTGTAATTTCTACAAGGCATCGTTGATAGTGTTTACCGGACATACTTTGGTAAAATTGATTACAAGTTAGACCAGTATTCAGTACAAACGAAACCTGTAGTTTTCACTGGTTTACAGGTTTGCTCACAGGAAAGTACTCGATACGCTGATAACGCAAATTTTGTATATAAGGGCGACAGTGGTCATGATTTTTGAAGACTGAAATTTTTGAATTTTTTCAAATTTTCAGTCTTCCGACACCCAGTGGGTGATTTTTTTGTAACGGCCGCTCCCTGCCGAAAATATTTTGGGAGCGGCCGCCCCCCCACACCTGCCCCCCTCTTCTGAAATAACAGGTCGCTCCAGTAAAATTTACAGGTTTTGTCTTGTAAAAAATACAGGTTTGGTATCTGATATAGGATTGCAAAAAAAGTCGAACAGAACTACAGGTTTCTTTTGTATTTTCTACAGGAAGTTCCTGTAATAAATACTACAGGTTTGCTTAGTATTTTCTACAGGAAACTCCTGTAATTTTTACTATTCCAAAGACCGGTAAAAATACAAAAGTTACTTTTGTGGAAAATACAGGAAGCTCCGCTAGTGACTGACCGCACAGGAGCACTTTTGTACAAAATTACAAGAATTCCTGTAATTTCTACAGGAGTCTTTTTAAGAGTGCTATAAATTTTTAAAGAGTTGCCCTTGTTTCAGCAGGATTTTGAGAAATTATTGTATGTATGTAAGAAATAACAAGTTTTCCAAAATCCTATTGGAATAAAGACAAATCTTTGAAAATTTATTCCGCATGCAATATTCATCCTAGCGGTAAAATTTTAACATCGTTGGATTCAGCAAAGATGGCATAGTAAGGGGGGTCACTTTTTCCCGATTTTTCGACCATCTCCGATTTTGCTCATTTTCACATATTTTGTAGTCCCCATGGGTCCGCGAAAAAAGACAAGAGCGTTTTGCGAAATATTGCTTCTATCGTTCTGTACAGGCCCTCAAAGGTGACCTCGACATGTGATAAACATAGGAAAATGGAAAAGTTACTCTAAAAAGTTTGAGGCAGAAAAATTTTTCGCTGTATAAGAGCCAGAGCTCTGAAACCTTTTCAGAACCATTAAGGACATGTTGTAGAGCAGCGCAGCAGAGCAGCTATCTCTTCTGAAGCAATTCTGTTGAGTATTGGATTTTTGGCGAATTTTTAAAGTCAGTATTTTGGGAAATCGGCCATTTTTGGACCATGAAAAACAGGACCTACGGTACTCTTTTGCTTGTACTGAACGAGTGGCAAAAGCTACTGAAACGGCCAATAGATAGCTGCACTCTACGCATAAAACCACGTGTTATGAATGTACTCGCATGTTTCTATCATCTACAGTAAGCTCAAAAAACTTGTCACAAAAACAGCAAATTTTGCTAAAAATGGTCGTTTATCACAGTTTTCACATTCTTTTGATAATTTCTCACTCATTATGTGGTAAAAATTACCAAACTTGGCAGATTAATATATCCACGTCTGTCACATAATGTGGCCAAAACAAATGCATCAACATTGAACATGACTGCAGTGGCGGCACCTTTGATCTTTATAGGTGAAAATTCCAATTTTAAATTTTTTTCAAATATAGACAAATTTGGTATATCGATAGCTAATGAGACGAGGAGCAACTTTTCTCATAGAACCATGGCTCTAAAATGTTGTCTGTGCAAGATAAAATGAGTTAAAGTTATACTTGGCAGTCCTCCAAAGTTAGGTCAGGGCATCAGTCAAGCATGCATTGTGAACGCCTGGATAGCTAGGCTTGAGCCACGTCTGCGCTTAAATATTTAATATCTCCTCACTTATTTTTGCTTAAAAAACCCCAGGTAGCGAAATTGCCTTTTCTGCATTTCAACGTGTTTATTCATGCCCTAGGATCAATTCATAGCATGAATTATGCTGACAGCAATGTCGAGTACTTCTTAACGCGCCAATCGGTACCCTTTGACCCAGAATTTCACAAAACGGCAATTTTTTAAAAATATGGTATATTTTACATCAATCGAAAGCTCTCATTGCATGAATACGTAAATTCTTCTTATAAAACTATGGCTCGGAAGGTTAAGCGCTGTTCAACATTTCATTACATCAGGAAAAACAAGGCCCTTTGGTTTTCTGAAAATTCTTCAAAGAAGCTTCTGATCATGCCCATCCGACTTGAAACTTACGAAAATGTTTTTACTAATAGCAAGAGTACATAACAGTATAATAGTATTCGCAATAGTATAATACTAGTATGCAGAGTTGGACATGGACACATTTTTCTTGACCGCGAC
>JASAND010030766.1:0-58152 GCA_030248195.1 Trissonchulus latispiculum
AGAATTGTATCAGTGTGGTCCTAATCAGTTATCAGTCCAGACAGTCTTTTGGAAGGTACATTGCTGAACATTTTATGAAACCAGGAGTTAGTAACTAAGGCAGAGACCACTGCTGGCACCGAATCAAGTTGGGAATTATTGAAACCTAACCTTGTCTGACCTTTATATCATCTTTTAACACTACCATTCAAAGATCCAATTATGCCCCTTTTTTGTCTATTTTCGTATGTCCTCTCGCTTTGTGAGCTCAGGTTCCCCGGTCTCTGGTTTAGGCCTAACCCTAACCAGTCTTTCGGAAGTATATCTAGATCCTGTGAAGCCAGTTGAAAGAAGAGAGTCTATTAAATTATCATTTTTAATTTATATTAATCACGCATGGGCAATGCCTGCACAACTCCTGCACATGTGCAGGCCAGGAAAAATCTACCCCCAAGCGCAGTGCGCAGTAAAAACTTTACCCCCGAGCAGTAAAATTTTTACCCCGCGCAGGAAAGCTTCTCAAGATTTTATCCCGCGCAACAATTTTTTTACCCCCGCGCAGCAAAGCGCATCAAAATTGTGTCCCGCGCTAAATCTTTATTGCGGGCGCCGCGCAGCAAGCTTTACCCCCGCGCAACAAAGCACCTTAGAACTTTATTCCGTAAGTAAAGAAATTTCTAACTCTCGCAGCAAATTTTACCCCCGCGCAGTAAAATTTTTAGTACAATTCCAAGACTGCTCGGAATTAATTTCTTGAAACAATTTACATCGTAGGTTGGGCTCTGGTTATTTCTGAGGGCTGTCGTCCCTACGCCAGGCGGATCCTGGGGAGGCCGCCCCCCGTCGCGATTAGTAGGTATTGAAAAAAAGGAGACAAATAGAAAAAGGCAGATAACCAAATAATTTCCCCACTTCTTAAATGTCGTGCTACACTAAAAACCAAAGAATTTTCTAATTTTTAACGGCATATTTATTGCGTTTATAAAGAAAATCTTGAAATGTATTAGATTTTTCGGAGAAAATTGTTATTTTTGCTTAAAATATTGTGGACCTTTAAAAAACTTCCATGGTTCTTCAAAGTGAAAAGAATTTGAGTTCCGAAGACCGGCTTTATCGCAAAATCCAAAAATTCCTTCAACTTGAAGGGGGCGCTGCCCCAGATCCCCGTTGCAAAGATTTTATCGCTACATCATTTTTAATTTTTTTAGGGCCCTTTTTACGGCACCCTCCTCTTAATTGTTCCATTCTACATTGGTCGTTTCACCTGCAGTTGCTTATATATTTTACTTATATACATGCTCATGATTATATGTTCTTCTGTTAAAACGGAGGAAACGGGTGCTATCAGGGAACGAAGATTTTTGTGTTCATTGTCGGGGATTGCCCCCATTCCGCTTACAAGAAAGACCGTTTTGCGAAACTAGCAAAATTAGCGAAAAAATTGCAAAACGTTTCTGATCTAACGGCTAAATATTTTGAACATCGATTTCTCATAACTGTAGAATCCCGCCAAAAAGTTCTTTTGTGCTATGATCTAAAGGACACATGGGCCGAAGGACGTAATTTGGATTCGGCTTGAGTCCTAACAACAAGTTTGGTTGAAATTCCAACTGTATGCCAAACATTTCCAATAAGGATTTTCCCCGCGCCTTGATGGTGGTATCAAACCTCCACGACTTTCTATATATACTGTTACAATTACTTGTCACTTAAGGTGCTGGTATCGCTTTGTGTAAATTCGACCCTACGAAGCTTCAATTCTTTATGAAAGTGGATAACTTTCCAAATACATTATTTTCGTGCTCTTTTGACATTCTGGGACCAGTCCCGGATATTTAGGTGTAAAGATAAAAAGTTTTGGTTTTTGCCATTATTCTCTCAGTACGTAGTCGATTGGTTGTTATAGGTGGAAAGAGGGCTCCAAACTGAACATTTACAACTTTTGAGCTATCTCTAGTGATTAAGGCTGTAAAAGCCAAAACGATTTTTGGGGTCAAAAAATGGCCATTTTTGAAGAAAGAAAGAAAGAAAGTTTTTTCAAAATTACTGCCAAATCTTACAGACAGTTTTGACTTATTTTATACTCAATCGATACATCGTCCAAATTGCACATTTCATCAATGCCTATTCGCTGGAGTTCGTTGCTTTATGCTAGAGAATTCACGGAAAAACCATTTTAGCGAAACAGCGATTATTTTGTCTTGAACATCGATTTCTCAAAAACTACCCAATGGATTCGCGTGATTTTTGGCAGAATGAAACTTCGCACTATTGCGGAGGGAGATTTTAGGATTTTTGTCGGTTTGAGCTAAACTTCTCCAGTTGCGAGAAAACTGAATACAAAGTTGCGAAATTTCGTGTCATCTCACATTTGCCGGATTTCACATGTAAGCTTGTGAGAACATTTTTCTATTTTGCTAATTTCGCTAATTTTGCTAATTTCGTGAGCTCATGTAAATGTGCAGATTATAAGCTTTAAAACGATGTATAAAGCTCTTTCCAACTCCCAAAATTGCGAAAGTTATAGCGTTTCGAAAAATCACCACAAAAGCACTGCACAAAAGGATACCAGCACCTTAAATTAGATTCGACTTTTTATATTATATACTTGGCTAATGATGCATAATGCTAATTGAATCTTAACAAGCAATATTTTGTGCAAAAGGTGTGTTTCCGTTGGGCGAACATTTTAGTAAACTGTAAACCTGCTGCGCAGCCAATAATTGTTTATAACTGGCTTTCCTGCTTATGAACAGAAACTATACTGTACTAAACGTTGTGTGAATTTTATAAGATGTTCGAACAAAATACCTATACACCGATAAATGATGGAAAAATGTGTTATTTACTTATTTTATTCTAAAATAAACAATTTACACACAATGAGAGGTCGTATGACATGCTTTTGAACAATTGCCTAGTTATCTCTTCACCTGTTTTATGCTTTGAAGAATTTTCACAGTTAACGAAAAAGTTTGATGAGTCATCAGAAATCAGAATACAGAATATGGAACTGTCAGATTAGCGAAGCAATTTACTTTCACATATACGTGATTACATTGATTGGAAGTAGAAACTTTGGAAATTAGAAATTCACACGCAAAAGATGCCGGCCTTATCTTAAACCACTGCACACACGCTTTTATGGCGAAACCTATCGTTTTTACTCAAAATCCGTGTGAGAGCTCGGGCCGAGCAAACATAAGAGACCTGCTGCGCTGAGGCGCAGCAGGAAAAACCGAATGAATCATAACTGCATGTATAAATTCCCTTGCTGTTTAGTAAAACCAGAGAATAAAAATTTCCGCATTTTGTGAGAGATTCATTAAAATCTTAAAGGATTGCGTAAGTTCGCAAATCTTTCCGACAAGGGAACAAAAACAGAGCTTTGTAAAAATCACAGGCGACACATATCGTGAAAAATTAGAAATTTGACCCCCCGCGCAGTGAGCTCGAAGGCTGTGCAGGCTAGAGCCAAATTCATTGCCCATGTATGATATTAATTATATTTCGGGCATCTCCTGGTAACTCCCCGCCTAGACCGACCCCCTGTGTTTGTACTCTCCACCGTCCGATAGCCGCCTTAGATCTGTGGGATTCCTTGAGAGTCTTTAATACCAGATCTAAGCCCGCTCACCCATTCCCGGAACAGAAGTGTAATATCTTTAACTTTAATTAATTATCAGTTAACTGTTGATTAGTTTGATTTTGTGATTAGACGGATAAGGAAGTTAACTTATCCCACACACACAACTCACAAGTACGCGCTATACCTGACTGTACCCTGTAATTAATACCTGAAGAAGAGGAACCCAAAGTTAGGTCATAGTGAAGTTTAAACCCTGTTAGTTATAGCAAGAAAAGAGGAAGAAAGAAAGAACTCATAGTCGAATTGCTAATAATTAGTCTCCCCGTAATATTGGTCAATCTAAAGTACTAATTAACGAAAGAGTTGGCAACCCTGGTCAATTGTACCTTGACAGTATTTTGTTGATAAGTGTGGTGAATATCAATTGTTTAGTGCCCCTGTCTGACTATTTTATCACTATTATTGTTACTGTTCCTAAAGTATATCAGAACCTGGTATTGTTTAATAAAGTATTGCTTATTCATCCAGACCTAGTTAGGGACATCCTTGCTGAGTCAGATCCTGTTGCGATCTTGCTGCTGAATCAGATCCTGTTGCGATCTTGCTGCTGAATCAGATCCTGTTGCGATCTTGCTGCTGAAAACGATCCGATCCTGTTGCGATCACATTGTTGGATTGAATCCTGCTGCCATCAACCTAACGACCCCTACCTAAACGAACTCACGACTACACCCCTAACAGGTTGGCTGTAGAGATCCTCGATTTTGGCAAACTAATCAACAGTTAACTGATAATTAATTAAAGTTAAAGATATTACACTTCTGTTCCGGGAATGGGTGAGCGGGCTTAGATCTGGTATTAAAGACTCTCAAGGAATCCCACAGATCTAAGGCGGCTATCGGACGGTGGAGAGTACAAACACAGGGGGTCGGTCTAGGCGGGGAGTTACCAGGAGATGCCCGAAATATAATTAATATCATACATGGGCAATGAATTTGGCTCTAGCCTGCACAGCCTTCGGGCTCACTGCGCGGGGGGCCAAATTTCTAATTTTTCACGATATGTGTCGACTGTGGTTTTTACAAGGCTCTGTTTTTCCCTTTGTCGAAAAGATTTGCGAACTTACGCAATCCTTTAAGATTTTGATGAATCTCTCACAAAATGCCGAAATTTTTATTCTCTGGTTTTACTAAACAGGCAAGGAATTTCACATGCAGTTATGATTCATTCGGTTCCTGCTGCGCCTCAGCGCAGCAGGTCTTTATGTTTGCTCTGCCCGAGCTCTCACACGGAGTTTGAGTAAAATCGATAGGTTTAGACATAAAAGCGTGTGTGCAGTGGTTTAAGATAAGGCCGGCATCTTTTGCGTGTGAATTTCTTATTTCCAAAGTTTCTTCTTCCAATCAATGTAATCACGTATATGTGAAAGTAAATTGCTTCGCTAATCTGACAGTTCCATATTCTGTATTCTGATTTCTGATGACTCATCAAACTTTTTCGTTAACTGTGAAAATTCTTCAAAGCATAAAACAGGTGAAGAGATAACTAGGCAATTGTTCAAAAGCATGTCATACGACCTCTCATTGTGTGTAAATTGTTTATTTTAGAATAAAATAAGTAAATAACACATTTTTCCATCATTTATCGGTGTATAGGTATTTTGTTCGAACATCTTATAAAATTCACACAACGTTTAGCACGTATAGTTTCTGTTCATAAGCAGGAAAGCCAGTTATAAACAATTATTGGCTGCGCAGCAGGTTTACAGTTTACTAAAATGTTCGCCCAACGGAAACACACCTTTTGCACAAAATATTGCTTGTTAAGATTCAATTAGCATTATGCATCATTAACCAAGTATATAATATAAAAAGTCGAATCTAATTTAAGGTGCTGGTATCCTTTTGTGCAGTGCTTTTGTGGTGATTTTTCGAAACGCTATAACTTTCGCAATTTTGGGAGTTGGAAAGAGCTTTATACATCGTTTTAAAGCTTATAATCTGCACATTTACATGAGCTCACGAAATTAGCAAAATTAGCGAAATTAGCAAAATAGAAAAATGTTCTCACAAGCTTACATGTGAAATCCGGCAAATGTGAGATGACACGAAATTTCGCAACTTTGTATTCAGTTTTCTCGCAACTGGAGAAGTTTAGCTCAAACCGACAAAAATCCTAAAATCTCCCTCCGCAATAGTGCGAAGTTTCATTCTGCCAAAAATCACGCGAATCCATTGGGTAGTTTTTGAGAAATCGATGTTCAAGACAAAATAATCGCTGTTTCGCTAAAATGGTTTTTCCGTGAATTCTCTAGCATAAAGCAACGAACTCCAGCGAATAGGCATTGATGAAATGTGCAATTGGACGATGTATCGATTGAGTATAAATAAGTCAAAACTGTCTGTAAGATTTGGCAGTAATTTTGAAAAAACTTTCTTTCTTTCTTTCTTCAAAAATGGCCATTTTTGACCCCAAAAATCGTTTTTGGCTTTTACAGCCTTAATCACTAGAGATAGCTCAAAAGTTGTAAATGTTCAGTTTGGAGCCCTCTTTCCACCTATAACAACCAATCGACTACGTACTGAGAGAATAATGGCAAAAACCAAAACTTTTTATCTTTACACCTAAATATCCGGGACTGGTCCCAGAATGTCAAAGAGCACGAAAATAATGTATTTGGAAAGTGTCATCCACTTTCATAAAGAATTGAAGCTTGTAGGGTCGAATTTACACAAAGCGATACCAGCACCTTAAGTGACAAGTAATTGTAACAGTATATATAGAAAGTCGTGGGGCTTTGATACCACCATCAAGGCGCTGGGAAAATCCTTAGTGGAAATGTTTGGCATACAGTTGGAATTTCAACCAAACTTGTTGTTAGGACCTGCTGAGCCGAATCCAAATTACGTCCTTCGGCCCATGTGTCCTTTAGATCATAGCACAAAAAGAACTTTTGGCGGATTCTACAGTTATGAGAAATCGATGTTCAAAAATATTTAGCCGTTATATCAGAAACGTTTTGCAATTTTTTCGCTAATTTTGCTAGTTTCGCAAAACGGTCTTTCTTGTAAGCGGAATGGGGGCAATCCCCGACAATGAACACAAAAATCTTCGTTCCCTGATAGCACCCGTTTCCTCCGTTTTAAAGAAGAACATATAATCATGAGCATGTATATAAGTAAAATATATAAGCAACTGCAGGTGAAACGACCAATGTAGAATGGAACAATTAAGAGGAGGGTGCCGTAAAAAGGGCCCTAAAAAATTAAAAATGGTGTAGCGATAAAATCTTTGCAACGGGGGATCTGGGGGCAGCGCCCCCTTGAAGTTGAAGGAATTTTTGGATTTTGCGATAAAGCCGGTCTTCGGAACTCAAATTCTTTTCACTTTGAAGAACCATGGAAGTTTTTTAAAGGTCCACAATATTTTTAAGCAAAAATAACAATTTTCTCCGAAAAATCTAATACATTTCAAGATTTTTCTTTATAAACGCAATAAATATGCCGTTAAAAATTAGAAAATTCTTTGGTTTTTAGTAGCACGACATTTAAAGAAGTGGGGAAATTATTTGGTTATCTGCCTTTTTCTATTTGTCTCCTTTTTTTCAATACCTACTAATCGCGACGGGGGGCGGCCTCCCCAGGATCCGCCCCTGGCGTAGGGACGACAGCCCTCAGAAATAACCAGAGCCCAACCTACGATGTAAATTGTTTCAAGAAATTAATTGAGAGCAGTCTTGGAATTGTACTAAAAATTTTACTGCGCGGGGGTAAAATTTGCTGCGAGAGTTAGAAATTTCTTTATACGGAATAAAGTTCTAAGGTGCTTTGTTGCGCGGGGGTAAAAAGCTTGCTGCGCGGCGCCCGCAATAAAGATTTAGCGCGGGACACAATTTTGATGCGCTTTGCTGCGCGGGGGTAAAAAAATTGTTGCGCGGGATAAAATCTTGAGAAGCTTTCCTGCGCGGGGTAAAAATTTTACTGCTCGGGGGTAAAGTTTTTACTGCGCACTGCGCGGGGGTAGATTTTTCCTAGCCTGCACATGTGCAGGAGTTGTGCAGGCATTGCCCATGCGTGATTAATATAAATTAAAAATGATAATTTAATAGACTCTCTTCTTTCAACTGGCTTCACAGGATCTAGATATACTTCCGAAAGACTGGTTAGGGTTAGGCCTAAACCAGAGACCGGGGAACCTGAGCTCCCAAAGCGAGAGGACATACGAAAATAGACAAAAGGGGCATAATTGGATCTTTGAATGGTAGTGTTAAAAGATGATATAAAGGTCAGACAAGGTTAGGTTTCAATAATTCCCAACTTGATTCGGTGCCAGCAGTGGTCTCTGCCTTAGTTACTAACTCCTGGTTTCATAAAGTGTTCAGCAATGTACCTTCCAAAAGACTGTTCTGGACTGATAACTGATTAGGACCACACTGATACAATTCTGACCAAAATACTGACTACTGGATTCGACTACTGACAAAGCACTTCGGACTGATCATCCACTGATACTAAACTATCCACAGGCAGATCGCTTCTCCGACAGATGAGCTCTCCTGGATCACCTGAATCAAATGGGTTAAAACCCATTAGAACAGGACACAAGTGCGGGAATCAAACCCAGCAACTATTACTCACTTTGGGATGGCTTTCTGAGATAAACGTTGAAACTTTGTGAATTTCAAGATAATTGGAAACAGCCTATTTTTAGGCCAATTTTCGGTTAGGATGGACTTAGTTGCTTGTTATTAGTTTGGTACAAACGGATTTTAGCCAAATATCGATTTCTAGACGATTTTCTGCTATATAGTGCAGAAAATCGCAAATACAACACGGTTCTTCCGTAGATATTTGGCTTATATTAATTAAACATGAAATGGGAACTATAAATATTTAGTGAGCGGGAAAGCACCCGTTTCCCGCACGAAACTGACATTAAACACAAGATATTCATTTTCCTAAACATTACTACTTTCCTGAGATTCATTAGAAGATGGTTCAGGGAGGTTTCTAAATCTTATCTACTGGTAAACCTCATTATATTTATTGGCTATTATTTATATATTTCTGGATACCTACGTACTATTATTTACCATATTTGCCATTCATACAAACCTAATATACTTACAAAATAAAGTCGGCACGAAGTCCTTATTTGCGATTCGTCAGCTCCTTGAGTATAGGACTACCTACGCGGACGAATCGAGGACTACTTGATAGTTAAAGCCTATTCTGGGAGTCCCCGTGACTCTAAATTAGGCTAACTAATTGATTTACATATGACACGACACGGCAGTGGGCACTCGCTCGTACTGGGTAACATGCACACATTCTTTCGAATATTGATCAGTTAACGGACAGTCAAATACTTATTCATAACTACGCAATCTTCCTGCCTACTATGAAACTTCCTTGATAATTTCGGATGTACAGATCCCATGCACCCGATGGGAACCGACCTGTAATTAAGCTCTTGGGATAATCCTTTACTGGTGACATTCCGGACTGATTAAAACTTCTTCTTATGTTGACGGTCTTGAATTTGATACAGTTACGATTTAAGTGATTGTTACTGACCGTTTTCGGTTACTATTTCGGTGGGCTAATTCGATAGCATTCTGGATTATCCCAATTTTGTAATTCATATGACTAACAGACATTCAACTAACCCAATTAATGTACTAATGATTATCGAGAAACGTGATTCGACTACTAATTATTGTTGAACAATAGTTGCTAAGGTAAGAATGAGAATTACTAATTTAACTGAAGATCATTAGTTGGGCAGTTTCTTGACAGCATTTATACGAATGTGGCAATCCTCACAACCCCTATCGTACAAGGGGAGTTTCCGTGAGTTGCCAATCAGTTAGCCAAAACATTCATTCGTCAGACACTCAAAAGAGCATACGAAACAACCATTCAAGATTCATACAAATCATGCGTTTCTGAGACTTGGTTAGATTCGGAACCTCACGCTCCACGAGGGGTTTACCCGAACAACCGCCTTACGTAAATTTAGAAGCACATTCACACTCTAGCGACACATTTTTCCAATACATATCTAACTATTAAAGGTACAAATTACTTAACTAAACCCTAGTTCTATGTGCATATTTGACTATAAAACTGTAAACTTTGTTGCGCTCGAATTTGGCTTTTGCAATTCCACAGAATTGCTTTATAAAAGAAATTTTGTGAGAACTGGAACTTGAAAATTTGATGAAACGTTGTATAAAGTTTGAAAGAAAGCCAGTGAGTAATAATTGCTCGGCAATTATTACTAACAACAAAGTTAGATTAAACTAAATACACAATTAACTGACAACTACAGAAAGATGAGGAAGCCGGCCATTCCTCTCAAAAACTGCTTAATAAGTAAATAATTAAAAGTAGTTTCAACTCATAGTTTTAGGATGAACTTGAAATGACCTGTACGCTTTTAATACCTAGCAATTTAAGAGCCGACCTAACGCTAAAATAAAACATAGTACAGAACTGGTGTTTTAAACAATGCGAAGCCTTTTGTAGAAGTCATGGCCGGCAACTCCTAGTTGCCGGCTGTGGGGAGAACACTTCTGCTAACTAACTTGCGAATTTCAGAGCCGTAATTAAGGGACTCTCTAGCTCAAACTCAACCGTTGGGTCCCACTCAAAATCTCGTACATACTATAAAAGTAACCCCCAAAAGTGACAACGAAAGAGAGAAAGAAAGGAATATCTCAATAAGAAAAGGAACATGGTTTGGGCCGAACAAGGCCGTGGCTTGGCGAAAAGCGAAAGCAAAGAAAAAGGTATGGACATGTCTCAAGACCTCCGTCGAACGGGAGGAGTTTACATGAACTGTCCTGAATTTAAAATCATAAAACAATAATGAAATTAAAGGCTTAAAGAAATTAAATTGGCTCGAAAGCCCATCATGCTAGAAAACATAAAACTGGCCTTCAGGCGGAAGGTATTAAAAAATCGGGATTTAACGGTTTAAAGCACAAAATATTGGCCTCTAGGCCGTAACTTGGGTTCAGAGAAAAAGGCGGCCATTCGGCCTTAAAGCAAAAGGGCCAGGGGGCCAAAATACAAATATATCACAATTTCGGCCAAAAAGGGGCCACAATATAAATCCTAATTTTTTGGTCCTAGTCAGCAGAATAAGGCCGGACATAAAAGGTCCATGTGGCCGCTCAAGTTGCTAGTGTTCGTGCGTTAACTCAGCTCTTCCTTTTCTGGCCCGTGTGGGCCAGAAAAGGGTCCTTAGGTGCGTTCTATGGGGGGCGTGCATTGCTATTTTCCCGAGACACACCAGTGTCACGAGAAGCAATACACGCGGGGAATAGGGGACTTTTAACGACCGTCCACGGCCGAGTCTCAACGAACACTGATTACAAGTTTGAAAATCTGGGGCCAAGGGACCGCTCGTTGACAGCTTGTAATAAAAGCGGCTTTCTTTAATTTTGGGGGGAAACTTCTAGAAGCTTCTAGAAGCTTCCTATCTTTTACATGTGAGATCCGGGCTCTTTTCGGCCCGGAGACCAGGTGAGGGGTCAGATTAATGAGGTTGGGGAAATAATTGCCCCCAACTGGTCCCTTTTTTGATGAATTTCGGGGTCGAAACTTGGGCGAATTTTATAAAGTTTTGGGTTTACATGTAAACGTAACCAAAGGGACAAGAGACAATATATATGTTCTTATCTTGCCCAAAAATTGACGGAATTTTACCAAATTTTGGCCATTTTGGGCCTATACAAGACAGGTACGACCCTAATAAGTTAGATTGACCGAATAAATTATTTTGCCATTTTTAATAAAAGTTTATAATTTGCTTGTTTTCGGCCCCTCACTCTTGAGTCTCGTTTGGACTCTTGGCCGAAAACAAAGCGTGCCGGTCATTTGTCTTCGGCAACAATTGTTCCTCGCTACTGGAAACTCCTTGTTTCCACTAAGCCGAGAGGAAGAAGGAAAATAAAATAGGAAAAGATGAAAAAAATATGCACATAGTTAATTTTACGTAAGTTCTAGCTAAGCAAGAATTGTATTAATGAATTCTACGTACTTAACTACCTAGATTTAGTTTCTTTTCCGTTAATTTAACTTATTTTTGAGGCAACTAGGCCCCCTTCGAACCAATAGGATGTAGAAAAGGTGTATACTAACTCTCTTTTCGAGAGGCAATTCTCCTGCTGGACTAAAGGCCAGCCCAAAGTTCATGTGAGGACAGCCTTCCAGACAATATGACTGAAGTTAACACAAAGGTTACGTAAGTCTTAGTTAAGTTACACCTTTTTAGAGAGACTAAAATTACGAAATGGCAAACATTTCACTGAAACATTTTTGACCATAACTTTCTTAATTTTAGGAGTTGAGAGATAAAATTATCATTTTTGGAATCAGCGTCGAATTGCCTTTCGATTAAGCCTATGTTGTGTTTCCACATAAAATTTCACCCATTACGTAATTATTACTTAATTAGCACTAATTGATCCCAATTAATACTGACTAACTCATACCAGCACCAATTTAACCTGACTAATCATCAGGAATGGAAAATTAATGTCAAATAGCGTCAAACATGCCTACCTACGCCTAATTACCGTTACTTGCGTGGTAGTAACTATGTGTTATTGCCAATTAAGACTAATACTGCATAATGACTACCGTATGCCAATGAACCATCTTCATATGATTAAATTTGACAATAAATTGAAATTGTTGTTTGTTGCTAGAGAAGAATTACACGTCCTCTTTGGTGGAATTATAACCTTTTCTTCTGGTTTTGGGTGGTCGACAATAATGCATAAGTTGTTTGGGATTGGGTCCTAATGAAGAGGCACCCGTTCTTCATTAAGGTGTAGATAATTGCGATTATTATCTGCTTTGGGATAACAAGATCCAAGTAAAAAGGCACCCGCTTTTCACCAGGAGACAATATGAGGGAATTTCCACTCAGACCACCTAACTGAGTAATATGTTTATTAATTTATGATGTTATTCTTCTTGTGCTAATGATACCCTGACCTTATACTGCAAATTTTAACTAATCTTCCCTTTTGTTTCCCTAGGAATTAGTTATATTTTAGAGATTGGCAACCCTGTTCTTAATTACACACAAATACAAATATAGCTTGGGCGTTCATTCATGTAGCCATAATCATGGAAATCTTTAACTTGACCCATTTTCTGAGGTCTTCCTTGGCGTTTTAAAGTGACCATTGAGCAAATCCCTCTTTTTGGATTAATTCTTTAAAAATCTAATTTTTTATTTAACCAATTTCATTACAACCTCCACCGGAAAAATGGGTAGGGTTTTGACTAGGGGGGAAGACCAAAAACAAAACGATTCCTCCCTGGACAATTTACAATCATTCATCCAACGACATCGTTAACTACTCACATCATTATTAAGACGGATAAGGGATTAAATTATTCTTGCTTCACTTGATACCTGTTCTCCTTAGGTACCCTTTTAGATTATATTACAATTACTAAAGGCCATTACTGTTACCATCTGCATTATTCCTTCAATAGACCCCACATCTTCGATCATTAATTCACTTTGTTCTTCTTCTTCTTCTTTTGTACATCTACTCTGGTGGGGTCGACCTTCTGTGGGTCCGTTCCGCAACCACCTTTCCTAATTTGCATATTCCTTCTAATTTCTTACTTCTTACTTTAGGTGGGGTCGACCTACTACGGGCCCGTTCCGCAACCACCTTCACTTCTCCTTAGCCTTCCTCGGCTCTTCTCGACTACTTAACTCTATTCTAGCTCTAAATCCTAATTCATTCTTGGAGCTCACCCGGCTCCGACAGCATCAAACAGCTTAACCAGTTTCGAAGTACCTTACATCAAGGGGAGTTTGTTTCTTAGAGCGCACCCGGCTCTTACAGCTTTTCGATTCGAGCATGTCTTCGTATATCCTTCACTAGTAATTATCCTTACTTTCTTAGAGCTCACCCGGCTCTTACAGCGTCAGAAATCTTAAGATCAAGTATCGGTCACTCTTTTAATATTCCCGTCTTCATATAACTGCAATCTACATCATAACTTCTATCAGACACCATATTAACTACAATCTAACAGCAGAACTTCTAAAATCTATTTCAGTGTTGCAATTCCGTTCACAAAATAAACCTCGTTCTGACAATGTCTTTTTTGAAATCGAAACTTATTCGTTACCTCATCATACTACAAATCAAAATACCGATAATATAAACACACAACATAACAGAGAATATCAGACTACACAATTACTATAATAAATCCATTCCAACAGAATTCCTCCTCGTGCTTACTGGTGCTGAGATTAGGGGTTACAAATAAAATGATTAGTGTTTCCGAAAACCCTTGGATTTCGCTATTAGGTCTCTCTTAAGGCTTTGAACCGTCACAAGCGTACCGAGGTCACACAAGCTAACAGATAATTGATACGACATAATCACGACACATATAAGTACACGAAAACGATATTTACAAACAGGCGCATCATAAGATATATCGGGAGACTCAGATCCTCATTGGGTATGTATACGTCCAGTCTACTAGTTTTGGGTGCCAACCATCTCATTCAGGGTTTTAGGTTCACGACCAGAACTTCCACATGTCATACTAGTTAAAAGGGACAGCAATAATAAGAAACAAAAATATAATAAGCTATTCTATACAAACAGTGGTGACAAAAGTCTATACAAAAAGATAAATGTGAATACTCTGTACAAAAGTACAATATCATAGAGATCAGTCATAATACCTTTTTGATTTTCTGAATGTTGCTTTTTTGTGTCTTTAAACAGTTGAGTTTTACAAATAGGTAAACTCTACACGCATGTGAAATACCAAAAATGAAACATTATACAAATAATTACGCTTTACAAATAAGGCACAATAAGTACAAAAGTACAAAAGTACAAAAAGTTAAACAAATATATTTTTGAGTTTTATATATGTTATTTTTTGTATATTTTCGAATATTACTTTTTATAGGTTTTTTGGTTTATTTATATTTACAAAATTTCATAACTGCACTGTTAGGGGACTGTTAGAGGGGGTACTCACAGTCTTCGTTGTCAGAGGGGTAGGGGGAATCTAGGAGACAGGCCAGATAGTCCTCCATTTGCCAGAAGGTGATGGTGTCGTGGCTCGGGCACACTGGCAAGGTGAATTCCTTGGCTCCTTCGGAGGTGGCCTTAGCCATCTGAGCCTCATATTCTTCATGGTTCTTGGCCTGACAAAAGAGCCGCAGCTCTTCAATTTGTTGGCTGTACTCCTGGGGGGTGATGATGTTGTCATCCAGGCGTTTCTTGAAGGCTCGCGCCTCTTTGAGGATGGATGCAGGAGTCTTGTCCTGCCCTTCGGTGAAGAGGAGAGACGCAGGTGGCGTCTGGTTCTGCCATTCGATGGAGAAGAGGGAAGAGGGCTGACCATCGGATTCGGATTCCACTTCCTGTTTTATATTCCTTTCCTCACCCTCTAAAAAGGCCTGGTTTGGGGACTTGGGGGGTGAAGGAACTGAGACATGATCGTCCTTTCGGGTGGGATAGTTGGGCTCGGGTCCGAACGGAGGGGGAGGATACGCAGGGTAGGGATTCTTCAGATTGGGGTCATTGACGATTTGTAGAATCTCCTGTCGGAGGTTCTCAAGGCAGAAGGCGTAGAGGGCACGGTCACCGTCGGAATCCTGGTGTTTGTACGTGAGGCAGGCGAACGTACGAAACGCGGCCTGCACGTGGTCCTGCACGGTGACATCTGGATGGAGGCTGACGGCGGTGTCCTGATGGACTTTGGTGTGTCGCATTCGAA
The DNA here is from genome assembly GCA_030248195.1 of Trissonchulus latispiculum. Lineage (NCBI taxonomy): Eukaryota > Metazoa > Nematoda > Enoplea > Enoplida > Ironidae > Trissonchulus > Trissonchulus latispiculum. Next base: position 15,361 of record JASAND010030766.1, read on the forward strand.
GGCCGGCGTCATCAAACCTGACCTTACTACCCGGATAGTAGACGAAAGAAGGATAAGGATCCTTCTTAGGAAACATCTCCAGTAGTTTCTCAGCCTGATAGAACTGTGGTTCATGGTGAGGATTGTCGTTAAGGTTGGCCAGTTCGGTGTACTGACCCAGCTGATGCGGGACTTTGACACTGCAGCCGGTGGCAGCTTTCTTCTGGCCAGGTAGGGCGAAGGGGACTTTGCACTCTGGGCAGATGGCGGGGGCCAGAGCAGACGGGGGACAGGTAGGTGGCCTGTACCCTGGGTAGGGCACGGGATTAACAGGTGGACAGGGTCCCGCCCGTGGGACTGGGGCTCGGGACCGACAAATTTGACTAGGATCTGTAGTGAGGGAGTAGATGCCCCACTCCGCGAGTGCCTCCTGCACTCGATTTCGCTGAGCTGGCAGGGGGGCTGACCCTCCATTAACCTCTACAGGAAGAGGCTCGGGAACATACTCTCTTGATGGGGGGAAGTTGGCCATCTTTGTCCTGAAAGCAAGTGAAAACATTAATGCAACAGATTAATGTTATACCATTTTTTAAGATGTGGGAACATTAATGCATCAGATTAATGTTGCGTCGTGTTGTGTGTATTATGTTGCACATCCTGACGTACCCAGTCATGGATATCCAACTATAATTTCGTCAACTAGTTATTTCAAAGTAGGTTGCTAGTGCAGTTATGATTTTCCTGATTTTCAGATAGATAGTTCGACATTATCTAGTTTAGGAAACGCATAAAAGTATAAGTTGTACATTCATACACATTCCCCTACAGTAAGAAACATTGTAAATACATGGCACAATATAATACAATTATCACAGCCAAATCTGACAATAGTTTTCTAATGACGACGGTATCTCTTAGGGGGCGGTCCGGAGAGGGACAGGGACATTAGAGACTGGACTGGGGGAGATCTCTTCTTGGGAAGGGGACGGCGCCGGGGCTTCTCTTGGGACTCGGAGTGTTTTGAACGGTAGATGGGAGAATCTCGGTGGGGACGTTTACTGAGGTACACCGACAGAGGGACGCGCTTCAGTGATGTGGCGGTCCATGATTCCATCAGGCGCCGTTGGGATTCGGCGGTCAGGGCGTACACGTGTCCAGTTGGGATGGCCACCGGGTCCTGAGGCCGGAAGTGAGGACCATCATCTTGGAATGTATAACATCCCCAGATGAGACCGGCCCAGGCCTCGTGGCGCTTCAGGGTCTTCACAGGGTCCACGCTGTTAGGCACGTAGACGATGGTTGGGAGGGCCCTGATCATCGGTATTGACTCCCGGTAGGGAGCAACGTCAGTGACCTCATAATGAAGCTTCATAGCTTCATCCAGATAAAGCTGGTTGGTAGCCTTATCTTTTTCTTCTTGGGTGTTTCCCTTTGGCCGGGAGGCATCAATTTCGGGGACGACGATGATTCGGGAGAGGAGAGGGCTTCGGATGGCGGTGGCCACCCGTAGACAGCGAACAGGTGTGGCTCGCATGATGGGGAACATCAAGGGATCTGATGTTCCGGCGATCTCCTTGAGGACGGCCACGACCTGCTGATTTCGGAGGGCGCACCCTCCAACAATGGCAACGCGGGGACGTACAGTATAGATGCCCTCCGGATCTTTTAAATAGACCCGGAGGAACTCCAGCAACTGCCCAAGCATGTTGGCAGCTTCATTCGATTCCGAGTGGCGAGCGATGGTCTCGTCCATTTCCTTCTTGGAAGTTTGGGCTTCCATGATTCTGATGTTGAAAAGGGACTCGTAGACGCCCCAAAACCGGTCCTTCGTAGCCTCCATGAGGCGCCGATCTTGGGTGGCCATCAACTCATCCCTAAACATGGGGATTGAGTACTTCGCAAAAAGGATACCCCCCATTAGGAGAGTCTTAAAGGGATAGTGATGCTCCGGGTTGGGGAGCAGACGAACCAAGTTGATGTCCTGGTGGGACATCTGTTTAGCATACTTCCCACTGTCGCTTTTGAGGATCTTATGACCCACGGAGAACGATCCAGTGAGCAGGGCCAAAATTCCCTGATAGAGGTTCTCGGCGGTATGGCCCTCTCTGTTTCAGTGCCGAATCATGATCTGTTTTCCTTCGGCATCTTTGCCCTTGACCTTGGCAAAATTCGACAGCAGGGGGAAATCTTCACAATCACTCCGGAAGTAGAGGTGATTTCCGGGGTGGTCAGGACGGTAGGGGAGCTGGAAGAGGGATAGTCTCCGGAGCTGCTCCAAAGAGCTCTGATGAACGGCAGCAGCGTTCAGGTTATTCATTCTCTAAACAAAAATTAGCAATCTCACAATCATGCCATTCAAAGGGGATGTCGTGCATCGCGTCATTATTAGGCTGGAGTTCGTTAAGAAATACCCATTTCTCAACTTGTGTCCATGTTTCGAGTTCATCAGACTCTCAAGGTGTCGAGACTAGAGTTCACCTGACTCTGCTCATGACTCGGTTCCGAGTTCAACTGACTCTACCGGTTACTATCATTCGTCTGTTCCAGGGATTTGGGAACACGGAGGCCGTACAATAATACAAAAAATGCTAATACAAAGGGTTATGCACACAATTCCTGAAATTGGCTGACAAGAATCACCATACTAACAATTATATACATAAAACATTTCACATATTCCACAGAAATAATTCTCATAATTACATTTTTGACATGCGAAGCATATTATTTGAACCTAGGACGGGGGAGATGTTAATCTCCGTTGGCAACCCTGACTTACAATATACTACATTACTAACTACTAAATAGATATACACCATATTTAAACATATTCTTACTGATATCAATTTAATAATTATTAGGCTGACTACTCAAAACTTAACCGACTTGTTAAAATACATGAAACTATTCTTTTATATATTACACAAAGTTCCCTTTTGTTTTTGATGCGAAACCTTTCTTTATGTTTTTGTGCTTTTTGTATTATATACCTTTTTTTGTAATTTTCTTTGTTATGGACGTGGAAACTAACATTGGGAATGTGACTAAGAGGAACGATTTGTTTTAAATATAAGTAATTTGGATAATTGTTTTGAGGTAATTAATTAGCAGTATTTATAAAATGATCAGAAATGTGACGCTCTTATGAGTGAAAGATAATTAGCTCGTTTTCTTTCCCAATGGTACTTTCTGGGGCGAGAACTTGCATAGAGTTCCCCCCTTTCTTTCCTCTTTTTTATCCTTTTCATTCCTAGCTACGCATATCTATTATTATTAGTGCTGATTTCTTCTGAGAGAAGGTTCTTCCGATTCCTGAGGTCGAGGGGCCCCTGATTGATAACGGATTTGCTCGTGAACTGGTGGGGCTAGGCGTGTGGCATCCGATCTTGCACGCAGAGTTAGATAATCCAGAGGTAAAAGGAGGTCTTCTTGGTCAGGATATCCTCCTCCGAATCCCAGAGGGGTGATCGTTTCCCGTGCGATTTCCCAACGGCTGGGGTCTTCTCGGAACCTGGGGGGAATGTTCCTTGGTACACGGGGTCGAACTGCCGGGGGCGGTGCAGGAGGCTCCAGAGGTGTGGTTTGTTGATCTTCCTTAGGTAAATGCCTCTCTCCCGCTAAGGCGGATAGGTACAACTGGTATAGGCTTCTTGTTGTGTCAGGATACATCCTAGTCCTATCACGCACTTCACTTCGGAGTCCGGCGATGAAAAGCAGACTGAGGTAGGCATCGACTTCACTGTCAGTTAAACGCTCGGGATATACTTCGCCAGCAAACCCGAGCAGCCGTAGATAGAAATGATCTACGGACTCATCCTTCCTCTGCTCGATGGTGCTCAGCATTTGTTTACAGGCATGGAAATCCGCACCAGATAGGGGTGCTTTAGCAGCAGCCTTGCTGGCCCCGGTCAAGGCGGGGGTATGTCGATCTCCTCGCGGGTTAGCTTCAGCCGGAGGTGGAAGAATTCGGCCATCCTTTCGGACTTCATCCTCAACTGAGAGAGCCAACAAATATAGCTCGTCCAGGTGACCTGATGAGGAGGGTATTTGAAGACGTATATCTCTTCGCAATCCAAGTATGAAAGTTCTCCCCAGACTCAGTTTTACTGATTCCGAGTCTGCCTGGGCACCATATACCATGGCAGCGTGCTCACAGAACCGGTGGTAGTATTGCCATACAGTTTCAGACTCCGTCTGTTTGACTGGGAGTGTGAATGCTGACGATACCGACGTAAGGGGCAGCCCTGCAGGGCGAGAAGGAGGTAGGCTGGCTCCTTGTGATCTCTCACCCCCGGTGGATGATAAAAGTCGAGGCTGAATAGGGGGGGCTGCATCTGAGGGAGTTTCTGATGCGACTTCAAATAAGTGATAAGGCGTCGTCAAAGGAATTACATATGTGGCCGGCATGGACGTTGAACGTATCTTCAATTCTTTAGTGGAAAAGGAGATCTCAAAAGAACCACAGAATTTTGCCAAGACATCCGTTCCCAACAAGATAACTGGTGGCAGACTAGAGTTGACGAAGATGTCATGAGGGATAGGCGGGTGGCTAGGGCAACCCGGAAATGAGATAATGGCCTCAACCTTTTTTGTGATGTTCAGTTGATGTCCAGTGGCTGAGGAGCTCTGTCGTGGTTGTTCCAAATCTACCAGGGCGAAGTCATGTTTCCTCGCTAAACTTTCTGAAATGACAGTGATGCTAGCTCCTGTATCCAACACAGCCTCAATTGTGACCCCCTGGATGGATATATCAATACAGGGCGTATTGCAACCAGCGGGATAGTCTTTCATTGAGTATTCAGGCTCGTCCATTAGACACCAAACTCTATCTCTTCTTCCGGTAGACGAATCTCTGGATCGGTTGCCTTGGTATGGTGGTGGAGTTAGGGCTCGAGCTCCAGCTCTTCCAATATCGGGACTTACCGCACGAGGTGGTGGGCTCTCTCGTTCATAGGATCCAGCCCTATATTGATGGAGTTGGTGAAATGGTTCATTTCCTTGAAGTTCTTCTTCGGGTCCGGATATCAGGGGTCTTCTAGGTCTTATTGGGTTAGGATATCCAGACTCCGGGGAAAGGGGTGGATAGAGTGCTAGCGGTTCCAAGGGAATATCTTCGAATCTTAGCTGTCCTTTTCCAGGTGTGTAGGCGTACGAGCGGGGTCGGGCTCCTTTCGTTCTGCCTTCTGCAGTTGGTCGCAGGGGTGGTGGAGGTCTTTCCAGGAGAGGAGATTGCCTACGTAATTCCGACGGACTGGAGCCGACAGGCGGTGAGGTGGGTGGAGAGGTCGGAACTCTTTGGATTCCAGTTCCCAATCTACTCAGTCTTTGTCCTAGACCGAAACATGATCCACGCATTCGTGTTATGAGATTAGCCCTGAATTCGCCCATACATGGGGAAAACCAAATCGTAATGGCTACTCCTACCGCAATCAGGATAAGAATAATTATGAAGCCAGTCCAAACATTCATATTGAGCGGGTGAATGACAAGTGGTGCGGTGCGGTGATGCTTTTCCAGCAACTTCTTCACAGCCTTGTTTTCATATTCTGCTCGTTCCAAGTCAGTGAATTGGATAGGGACTACGCCCAAGTTAGGGGCTTCAAAGGGAACTCGGTAAGTAATAAGGGGTGCTGAATATTGTACAACCTCTATGGCGCTGGTTAGTACCAGGTCACCAACTATGATATGGTTATAGGTTCCATGTTCCAGCCATATCACGCCGTTGCTAGGCACAGGGATGGTTTCACCTCGTGACACATGTTGTAGTTGTGGAGTTTGTGTAAGCATGATCTCCGAATGGCTGGTTCTGATCAGAACACCTGCCGGCTTGGAGGCGAAATCTGTGTCAGGAGTCAGGACTTTTACCATCATCTGCTGTCTACAATTCGCGGCGTCAATGGGGGTAGCTGAAACAATCGCTTTGAGACAGGCTGACTGGGGTGTTGAAACCAGTGATTCAGGCCCACATACCCATAATCCGGGTGATGATTGGCATTCCTCAAGCTTGACTTCGGAGAATTCTGAACTATGATGGTTAACTTCGTGTCTAACGAAGCGAGGAACAGGGGCCTTCATTTGGGCGTGGTTTGATGGGTCATTATATCCAACATTACTGACCTCGTAAATGGGGGCCACGTCCTCTCGTGTGGGAGTAGGTATTTCCATGATGAATCCGAAAAGGAGTTTTCTGATGTCCATTCTTACAGGGTAGATCTTTCCAAATCTGTAGATTAGGCTGGGCTCATCTCTCAGAATTGTTTGGTTCAATTGAGCGTGTCCATTCACGATATCACGGACGATCTTGTAATTGATGAGACTGGGAGAAATTCGTCCATCCAGTCCAGCGGCCATTACACTGTCAATACTGTGTTTGAGGGAGTGTTCAAAATTAGATACTATCAATGAATACTGCACCTGAGTACTCATGGTCAAAGCTTCGCATCGTGCAGAATTGATCAATCCAACCAATTCTTGCAGTGAATAATGCATGAAGGAATAGACTTGCTCGTTAGCTTCAACCAACCTCTCCAGGGCTTCCGTATGAGCGATTACTTGTTCGTCCAGCTTCTGAGTCGCTTCAATAATGGCATTGACCTTATCCTTTACGGATCCCAAATTGACAGTATTAGATATAGACAGGCCAAGTCCGACAATACCAATGATGGTGCCAATGGCTCGCTTAGATCTTTGAAGAGGGAATTTGGATCGTACATGTTGGAAACCATGATCTGCATACAAGGATTCGTTATACTCCTGATATTTAGGTTTGGAGGTGTTACATAGGATAGGGCTTTTGTCACAGATGATCTTCATTATGGACGAATAATACCTGGTGTTAAGTATTCCGCCGTACATCTCATGGTATTCTTCGGTTACGTTTCTGATCAGTCCGGCTAGATGAGGTTCGTGGGGACAATCGGTGAGCAGTTCATTAGCTCGACTCCGTGGGGTGTCGCATTTCTTGCATTGGGCTTGAAGGCTTTCCGGGACGGAAGATGGTTCTCCTCCACAAAGAGAACAGAAAAAGACCCAAGCTTGCATTTTCTTAAGTTGCGGGGGTTTGGGCACCTTCATGTGGATTAGGATAGGGACATATTCTGTTTTGGTATAGGTTGCCATTAAACCTTTGGGGGATAAAGCCAAACCCCACTTGGTGGATACCATGGTATTCATTGCCTTGGCTCTTTGGGTGAAATAGTCCTCACTTTCCTGTGCCTGAATACAGGGGACTAACAGAGCTATCATTACGCCAAGTGCAAGCCACATTACAAGGATGGGAAAAGGTAATGAGGTTGAGTTTTTCACCTTGGCGACTGGCTTGGGTACGGGAGGTTCCTTATGTTCATCCTTGGTGGTAGCCAGATTCGTTTCTTCCCGGGGTAGGCGCACAGTGGCGGGGACTGAGCTCGATCTTGAATTACTTTTGTGAGTCGGGGTAGGAGTCTTTCTTCTGGGCGGAGGCGGAGAATCAGTCGTTCTCCTGATGGGATGAAGGGCCTCCATTCGGGCTCGGGCAAGCAGAAACTGCTGATATGATTCCCAACAGCGTTCCCTCTCACGCTTCAATTGCCAGACACGCCGTTCTTCTTTCTGAGCACGCTTCCGTTCTCTGCTCCGGACGTCCTTCAAGAGTCTACGAAGAAACTTGATATCTTGGGGGCACAAATCAGATTCTGGAATTACAACTTCTCCGAGGGTTTTCTTTATCTTCTTGATAACCTTCTTCTTTTTCTTTTTACTCTTCCGGTTCTTTCGGGTCTTTATGACAGTGGGCTCAACAGCGTTCAGATTTATGCGAACCTCCCGGTTCCGGAGTTTCTTTACAGCCGTTCCTATTTCCTCATCCGACTCTTCGGAGATGTCTGATGTAGAGGTTTCTTCCAAGCTATCCATCAAATCGTTGACAATTGGTTTTCCCTGTTGTGGATTGCCTGGGTTGACGAGGGATAAGGGATCCACGTTTTCTTTGTTGGCTTGCATCAATCTCCAAGTCAGAGGTATAGACGTGCTGAGGAGGTTTTCGACCCATAGGTCCAACCTTCCAGCATGAGGGGACTCTTCGGGGGCTTCCAATATGTCGCTATCGAGGCAACAATAGAATTCTTCATCGGATACTGATCTTCCAAGCCTTTTCAAGATCCTTCTGCTGACCTCATAAATTGCTTCTTGATCAATGATCTTGAATCTTCCTCGTTCGGGGTGCTTGATGAGATCACTTATTTGATATTCCATCCTAGCTGGGGAATGCGACCCATTTTGAGTCATAAGGATACTGGGGTCTAAGGCCTGCAGAAGTTCCTCTTCGGAGAGCATTTCTCCGAGTCGGTCCAAAACTCTTCGAGCAAATTTGATGACTGGGCCCATCTCGATGGAGGTAGCTTCTAGTTGACTCTCTGATCTTGATTGGGTAGGCGGCAGGTTCTGATTCTGGAATTTCTGACTCTGTCCTTCTGACTTCTCTTGATTTGTTGGTCCTTGTACTGGGACCAGCGGAGCATGCATCAGGTCCATTGCCATATTTCCTTGCGCCAGAACTTTCTGTGCGCTTTGCATCACGGTAGGCATATCAATCTGAGGATTGGGTTTGGGACCTGTGGGAGCTGAATTGGGGTAGAGAGAGATGATTCCATTACCCTGATGACTGACAATCGGCCCAATCTGTGGGGTAGGGGGTAACCCAAGTTGTATCCTAAATTCCCGCACTGCTTCCCCCAAACCAATGGCCAAGGCATCGGAGGGAGGAACTGACTGGAATCTGGGAGCGGGGCAAGTCTGGGTGAAATTGTAACATCGAGGGCTTCTTCGCAATTCCCGTCCGCGTCCCAATGAGTGTCCTCGTGACTGATTCCTTCGATGGTCTCTCTCGTAGGGTCCGGGGGCTCCCTTCGTCGGTACCCGGACCATTTGGGTTACCTCACTGGTTGACTGTTCAGAGGAACTCTCCTTCTCTGGATTCTTTTCATGAGGGGAGGGAGGAATTGGTGAGTCCTGGGAAAACCTTTTCTTCACATGAGAAGGATAACCATATTCTATGGTTCGAGGTTCTTCCAACCTATGGGTGCGGGGGTAGGTAACAGACATTGGTTTCTGATACATGGGCAAAGAATGCAATTCGCGGTCCAACCGCTCGACTTCCGGATCCGCGGACTCCTTCTCAGCATTCAGAGTAAAGGTAGATTTTCCTTGTGTCTGTTCAATCTTAACATAGGGAGGAATTGAAAAATATTGTCCTCCCAAATCCTTGATTTCCTGTTCCAGCTGTAGAATTTGAGTGGGTAGGCTAGGATTTTCAGGCGGGAAGTAAGCGGTTTTCCTCTCTGGTTCGGCTCCAATAACTTGAATCATAGGAGGGGCACTTCTCTGTTGCCTCACGTCGGCGAATCTGGATCCATAGGGAGCATGAACAGCTTCGGCAGCATTTCGCTCGTCATTCCTGCTCCATTGAGGTTTGGGCTGGGGGTATTGCTGGTACTGTCCGGAGGATCCATTTCTGGGAGGATATCGATTATCATGGTTCCGGTTCATTCCATTCCCATTCTGCTGGTATCTGGACGGCCCATTGTTGGGTCTGTAGTTGTTGGAATTCCCATTATTGGAATTGTTGTTGTTATAGTTACTGCGCGGAGGACCGGGATAGTCGTTTCTGGGTCGGTAGGCTCCACCTCCAGGGGACCTGCATTCACGCTTAGAATGTCCAGCTCTTCCACAATTGAAGCATCTGAAATCGTTAGGAAATGGAATCTTATCATTTCCTCTTCGGGGAGGAGGGACATTTTTAGACTGCTCAGGAGAGGCAATTTTGATTCCTTTTATCTCATTGGCGAGCACGGCTGTGCTCTGAACCAGAGAACTGATGGTATTCAGGAGGGCGGGACCAGTGAGATTCGCACTTGAGACAGCTGCTTCTGGATCCACTTCCAAAAAGGCAGGGGTTCCTTCTCCGGGATAGACACCTTCGGCTTCTCTGGCCTTTTTGAAGGCTTGGGAATAATCCGCAGTATCCATTGGGACGTGTGGTTTGAACTCATTCCGTAGTCCAATGAGAAAAGTCTTCAACTTGATGTCTTCCAGCATGTCAGGGTCTCCTCGATCTTCCCAGGCGATTCGGGCATATTTCTGCAATCGGAGAGAAAAGTCTGCGACAGACTCATGGGGCATCTGTCTGATACTGAACAGTTTAGCTGTGGCGTGCATATCCGTCATGGGAGGAATCATAACTTCTCTGAGGGCTCGTACAGAGGCTTCCCAGTCATCTTGTTGCATAGCGCCTCTGGGCATGCATTTGAATATCTCAGCAGCTCTGCCTCTGAGAGTAGACGAGATGTTCATGACCTTCTGATAGTCATTCAGGTTGAGTCTTTGGCTGAATCTCTCATAGTTGACAAGGTGATCATCAAAATTTTCATGATCCTTTCCGGAATAGATAGGCATATCTCGGTAGGAGGCTGCTATAGCCTGGTTCTGGATGCTATCGCGGAGTTGGCCTAATAGATCTTCGATATTCCCATTTGGCAGCATAGGGGCATGAGGGAAAACCAATTGGGGCATCTGCGGGTTGAAGGGAGGGGGTGCTCCACCTGCAGGGCCTGGTGGCCCATGTTGAGGGCCCATGTTCGGGGGTCCATTTCCATCGTCATCAACGGGATTGAATTGGTCCATATTTTCTTCCGGATTTGGTCGATAGGGTCTCAGTTGATTCCTTGATAGGGTTAAAGTTGATCCTCGTTTGATCTTAATGATGAAGTCGTAGGGTCGTGATGTTTCCTCACTGGTGTGATTTCCAACAGGATTGTCTTCGCAGGAATATCCTCACTGGGGGCTCCAAGTTTTCTGTTTACCGTGTAATGAACTGAGTTGGATTAAATAAGAAATTGGCTTGATTTGATTCGACTTCGGGAGATGGGGTCGTATTAGGCTGATAGGTTCACTTACACGGAAGGTCAGCACGTTTGCCTAATTAGACAAACTTAGGTACCAGATTCCCGAAAGGTAGTTTGCCAAAATCGGGGATCTCTACAGCCAACCTGTTAGGGGTGTAGTCGTGAGTTCGTTTAGGTAGGGGTCGTTAGGTTGATCGCAGCAGGATTCAATCCAACAATGTGATCGCAACAGGATCGTTTTCAGCAGCAAGATCGCAACAGGATCTGATTCAGCAGCAAGATCTCGACAGGATCTAGTTCAGCAATAAGATCGCAGCAGGATCTGACTCAGCAAGGCTGTTCCTAACTAAGTCTGGATGAGTACACAATGATTTATTAACCAGCAACAGGTTTCGATATGCTTCAAGAACAGTAACAGTAATGATAGCAAACTTATCAGACAGGGTCACTGGACAATTAATATTCACCACAATTATTAACAATATATAATCAAGGTACAAGGTACCAGGGTTGCCAACTCTTTTGATAGGTTAATACTTTAAATTGACCGGTAATAGGGGAGGATTAGTTACTAGTATTTCGACTACTGATTCTTTCTTTCTTCCTCTTTCCTTGTAGTTACTAACAGGGCTTAAACTTCACTCTAGCCTAACCTTGGGTTCCTCTTCTCCAGGTATTGGTTACAGGGTACTGTCAGGTACAGTGCGTGCTTGTGAGTTGTGTGTGATAAGTTAACTTCCTTATCCGTCTAATCACAAAATCAAACTAATCAACAGTTAACTTGATAATTAATTAAAGTTAAAGTTATAACACTTCTGTTCCGGGAATGGGTGAGCGGGCTTAGATCTGGTATTAAAGACTCTCAAGGAATCCCACAGATCTAAGGCCAAGGCGGCTATCGGACGGTGGAGAGTACAAACACAGGGGTCGGTCTAGGCGGGGAGTTACCAGGAGATGCCCGAATTATAATTAATATAAATTAAAATGATAGTTTAATGGGTTCTCTTCTTTCAGTAGCCTTCGCTGGATCTAGCCACACTTCTGAGAAACTGGTTAGGATTAGACCTAAGCCAGAGACCGGGGAGCCTGAGCTCCCAGGGCAGCGGTGTATGGGGCGACAGATAAATTGAACATGATTAACTCTTTTGAGTGAAAGTGCAAAAAGATAATGACAAAGTTCGAGTACGAATAGGCTCCAATGGTTCCCAATTTGATCCGGTTCCAGTGATAGTCTCTGCCTTAGATACTAAACTCCTGATTTCATATAGTTCTCAGCGCAATGTACCTTTCCAAAACAACTGTTCCTGAGTAATCAACTGACAACGAAGATACGGACACGATTCCAATAAACCACTGATTATCAACTTGAGCTACTGATACTGATACGACGCTTCAGACTGATCATTCACTGATACCAAGCAGAATTACAGGCAGATCGGATTCTCTGGCAGGACGTGATCTCGACGAACCTGAATCAAATGGGTTAAAACCCATTAGAACAGGACACAAGTGCGGGAATCAAACCCAGCAACTATTACTCACTTTGGATGGCTTTCTGAGATAAACGTTGAAACTTTGTGAATTTCAAGACAATTGGAAACAGCCTATGTTTAGGCCAGTTTTCGGTTAGGATGGACTTAGTTGCTTGTTATTGGTTTGGTACAAACGGATTTTAGCCAAATATCGATTTTTAGACGATTTTCTGCTATGTAGTGCAGAAAATCGCAATTACAACACAGTTCTTCCGTAGATGTTTGGCTCATATTAATTGAACATGAAATGGGAACTATAGGCAATTAATGAGCAGGAAAGCACCCGTTTCCTGCACGAAACTGACATTAAGCACAAGATATTCATTTTCTTAAACATTACTACTTCCTGCAGGTTCATTAGAAGATGGTTCAGGGAGATCTCTAAATCTTATTTACTGGTAGACCTTATTATATTTAGTAGCTATCATTTATATTTCTGGATATTTACGTACTATTATTTACCATATGTGCCATTCATACAACCCTAGTATACTTACAAAATAAAGTTAGCACGAAGTCCTTATTTGCGATTCGTCCGCTCCTTGAGCATAGGACTACCTACGCGGACGAATCGAGGACTACTTGGTAGGTAAAGCCTATTCTGGGAGTCCCCGTGACTCTGAATTAGGCTAACTAATTGATTTACATATGACACGACACGACAGTGGACACTCGCTCGTATTGGTTAACATTCACACATTCTTTCGAATATTGATCAGTTAACGGGCAGTCAAACGCTTATTCATAACTACGCAATCTTCCTGCCTAATATGAAACTTCTTTGGTAATTTCGGATGCATAAATCCCATGCGCCCGATGGGAATCGACCCGTCATTAGGCTCTTGGGATAATCCTTACTGACGACATTTTGGACCGATTAAAACTTCTTCTTATGTTGACGATCTTGAATTTGGTACGGTTACGATTTAAATGATTGTTACTGACAATTTCGGTTACTATTTCAGTGTGCTAATTCGATAGCATTCTGGATTATCCCAATTTTGTAATTCATATGACTAACAGACATTCAACTAACCCAATTAATGTACTAATGATTATCGAGAAACGTGATTCGACTACTACTTATTGTTGAACAATAGTTGCTAATGTAAGAATGAGAATTATTAATTTAACTGAAGATCATTAGTTGGGCAGTTTCTTAACAGCATTTATACAAATGTGGCAATCCTCACAACCCCTATCGTACAAGGGGAGTTTCCGTGAGTTGCCAATCAGTTAGCCAAAACATTCATTCGTCAGACACTCAAAACAGCATACGAAACAGCCATCCAAGATTTATACAAATCATGCATTTCTGAGACTTGGTTAGATTCGGAACCTCACGCTCCATGAGGGGTTTACCCGAACAACCGCCTTACGTAAATTTAGAAGCACATTCACACCCAAGCGACACATTTATATCGTGGTCCCCACACCGTACACAACAGCCGCTCAGTCATTTTAAAAATGGCAAGACATGTATGATATTTGCGAAGAATTCACCTTTATGGCCCTAAATTTCTTCGCACATTTTAATAAAATGTGCGAAGAAATCAGATGAATTCTTCAAAGATTTCCTGTGATTTCTGCGCATTTGGCACTTTCCTTTGACCGATTCTCTACAAATTTTTGTAAAGAAATTTGCACAAAAAACGTGAAATTTGCGGAGATTTCAGTGCCAAATTTAAGGCACTTCATGGGTATTAAATTTCAAGTGTTTACTTTGCAGATTAGGTGTCATCTTTATGCACAGCTGTATTGTTCGCTTTGCACAAAGATGACCTCAATGAAAATTGTTTAAAGACACAAGTTTTAATGCACACGTATGTGTGCATAAAATGATAGAAATGAATGGGGAAAGGTAAAGGCTTTAAATGGGAGGGTTTATTGTTTTTATTTGAAACGTTTGGTTCTACTACATTTTTAAAATGCCCGTATTTATTGTTGTCATGTATGTATATGCAGTTGTTGAATAGTGTAATTCTTTATTAAATTGTACGAATTGTCATTTCGCTCTTGACATGTATAAAGTATATTGAATTGAATGTAATAATGTGCAAATATTGTGTGGTTTAAATACACACGTTTTATAACACACGTTTTATAATGCACGCTTTTGTATGCATTAAAATGATAAAAATGGAGGGCAAGAGGTGGCTTTAAAACGCAGGGTTTATTTCTTTAGACTTAAAGATGGGGTTTCATTTGAAGATGTGCGTATTGCTGAGTAGAACTTATGTACAATTGCTAGTTGTGTTGTGCAGTGTTTATTAAATGCACGTATTGTTGACATGTCATATAAACGCTGTTTATATTGTAAATGTACAAATTTTCGCATTAAATAAAATGCAGTGTGAGATTCAGTAGTTCATAGGTAGTCGTAGGTTTATAAAGTCAAAAACATTTAACATCTATATGACGTCTCTATCAGGGACTTATGACGCCTCTATCAGGGACTCTGTATGCAAAGATTGAATTTGCATTGCTGTGCAACGGCGACAGCTTGTTAATACATAGCTACGTTTAATATAATAAAACGTAGGACGCCCCAAGCAGGGGTCGGTTCCAAATACATTGTGGCTCATTGAGCAACTGGTTTTAACCTTTCAATAGCGTCAACTAGAGTAGTACACATTTGTATAAAAACAGACGACGTCCCAAACTGGGGCTCGGTTCTCAAGACATTTTGATCCATTGCACTAAGCATTCCATGGGATAGCTACAGTTCCAAAAAGGTACGACGTCCCAAACAGGGACTCGGTTCACAATATTTTAACTTTATACCAGCTGCAGCAGAAAGCTGTGTGCAAAGAAGACGAACATGAGAGACGAGCTATTTCCCTTATAAGTATCAAACCAATACCAGCTGCAGCAGAAAGCTGTGTGCAAAGAAGACGAACTTGAGAGACGAGCTATTACCCTTATAAGTAGCAAACCAATACCAGCTGCAGCAGAAAGCTGTGTGCAAAGAAGACGAACATGAGAGACGAGCTACCCTTATAAGTATCAAACCAACAGTCTATCAAATATGTCCACCATAGCTACCTACCTACACTCAACTTCTAGTTATATATACAACGCGATTTTAATAATTGTTCAACAATTGCCGAAAAAACAATTAAACGCAAATAATAGTTCAACTTCCAGCTTCCAAAACAAAATCAAAACAGAAGATTTATGCTTTTGATTCATACATGGAAATTACTGCTAGTGCAATTTTACACACGATTATTCTATGAAAACTTTAAAAATTAATCTCCAGTCGTAAAACAAATAAACAACTCGATACACAAAGAAAGTCGTTAAAACTGCACCAGCAGGACAAGTTACAAAACAAGAATTATGAGGCAGGATTAATAAAATATAAGGCACAGCAGTATAAAAGGCATAAATGCAAATTTCAAAAAATTATTTTTTAACTTCCAGTTTCACAACAAAACCAAAGAAATTTTAAGCGTATGATTCCTACATGGACATTACTGCTAGTGCAATTAGTGCAATTTTATATGCGAGTAAATGTTCTATAAGAAATTGTCGAAATTTTCAGAAGAAAAAATCAGCTCGATTCGCAAAGAAAACCTAGAAAATTGCACCAGCAGGAAAAGACGCAAAACAAAAATATAAGGCAAGATTATTATGTATAAGTATAAGGCACATCATTATAACAGGCACAAATGCAAATTTCAGAAACAAATTTTATAAAATTTCAAACAAAAATTATAGTTTCTATTCTCCTTAATTCTGATACAATATCAAATCAAAATATGCACTTGAGTGTGCTTCCGTTTTCACTGCATCTTTCTCCCTAAATTCTGCTTCGACAAATTTTAAGGCAATACAAAAGCATTAAAAATTGACTATACCACGCCATTACAACAACAACAACCACAACTGTGCTTCAACAAATTCAGGACAAAAAACATAATAGAAAAAAATTCGTAAAATAAGATAAAAATATATACGGCAAAACACAGAACATAAACTTAAAATAGGGTGCTAGATATCGCATTTGTTCGCGAATAGAAGATTATATAGATTCAAAAATTTAAACTTGTCTCCAAAGTATCCTTGCGCTTCATTCAGTATATATAGATAACAATATACAAAGTTTCTATTAGCCATTCTATCGATATCAAACACAATAGCAGACTGCGGCATGTCCAACGAACTTAAGGGGGGAGTCAACTTTTGTGGTCACTTTTTTGACTTTCTCCGATTTCGCTGATTTTAACATATTTTATTATCCAAATGGTAATTTCAACGAGTTTTTAAAATTAAAATCGTGCCACTTCTGGTGACATCGACACAACACGACTTGAGCATCAAGACAAATTTTAGTCTTCTAAAAATTAAATTAAAAAATTATAAATTATAAAGACCTAAATTACAAGCCTAATTCCAGGGTACCGCAGTTTAACACTTTAGCGTTCTTTTAATGTATAATTTGTCCAAATTCATAACGTTTGCCGAGAGATTTTTTGGTGAACGCGAAACAAGAAAACTTTTATGTTTAAAACACATGAAATCTCAACTTTCAGGTGAATCGAAAACCGTACGAGTTACCACTTTAATTTTAAAAGCTCATTAAAATATACCCTTTGGACAATAAAATATTTGAAAATCAGCGAGATCGGAGAAAGTCTGAAAACTGACACAGAAATGGACCCCCCGTTAAATCCAAATAATAGCTCATTTCTTAGTAACAAATAGCTTGTGAGAAAAGACATCAAACCGTCGTCTGGAAAACATTCTACGGTCAAATAGTGTAGAAATTTTTGGAAAGAAAACATAACATTTTAATATTACGTCGCAATAGTTGTGATACCTATTGGGCACATAAGTATCAAAGACGAATCGGGTCACGCATATTTTATAGGTGCACGAAACTCTGGCGCAGTGACCGCCTGTATGTAACTCTGTATAGGCCGTTTTGATACCACAAACACATTTTTGATCTGATTTTGTTTTTGAAAATTATATAAGCATAACAAACATTGTCCAATTTTTACCCAGGGCTAAAAAACATGGAAACATGGACAACAAACAACAACGAAATCCATGCTCTTAGAACATTCTATAAAAGAAGTGACCTGTACGAATACAGTGATCCGATTCTATAGGTATTATATTATATTCTATAGTAGTTATGAACACATGTCGTTTATCAAAATATACAAAGTCAAGAATACTGTCTACAATGCACTGTCTTGGCAGCAAAATTGATAATACGCCATAATATATACTCAGCTAACAATATACACAGTTTAGAAGAGTGCCTCAATAAACAACAGAAAAGATTTAACCCATGCTGAACACGATTTTTCAAAATCAAGGAGACAGCCGATTTAAATTAAAATCACGTTTTCATCTAAAATTAAACTTTTGGCATGTTGGATGGGCACTGCTAGCGACAAACCCAAAAATTTAGTTAAAGTCAGATGCACTATAAGGCAATTCAGCATGTAAGAGCCTCCTCATGGTAAAGCATTTCTTTAATTTAAAAGGGACCAGGCATTGTATAATTTAAATCGATATATCTTAAGCTTCTCGAAAGCACAGACGTTTCATAACACATTTGCATTGAAATTATTCAGGAGGCTACGAAGGGCAGCAGCTGATAGCGACGTGCCATAAATTTCCCTAAGTTAGAAGCGCAGACATTGCATAATTATACAGTAAAAGTATGCTGAAATAAATGTATATACACAAATGGCACACGATCCTTCAAGATTACAGTTAAAACAAAATATGTAGTACAATTACGCTGGGTTAAACAGCATGTGCTGGACGATCCCGGCAGCTTTCGCAACCGTAAGCTCTCGGCAAGCTTCAAGCCTTCCCTGGCGCGGGAAGTACCGTCTGGCGCCGGCACGGAAAAGAATAGCATTGACAGTTTCTGCTGAAGCGAAGAGCACTGCAACCGGCCTGGGGGTTCGCCTGGATGGAATAGCGGAGATGGACAGAATCTGACTATTAAAGTCAATTGATAGACCCAGCTTTTCCGCGGTGATTCGCCTCAAATAGTTCGTCACGAACACCTCCAGCGGAATTTCTCTGGTTCGTGGCAAATTACTGATAATGAGAACATCGGAAAGGTTTATTCCAATGTTAGCTGCGTCATTGTTGCCAGGATGAGCAGCAGGAGCCGGTGGATTTGGCAAAGGAGCTGCCGGGGCCGGATTAGCCGGTGGATTGGCTGGGGCAGCCGACGGCTTAGCCGCTGGAGGAGCCGGTGGATTGGCAGGAGCAGCCGATGGTTTAGCCGCTGTAGGAGCCGGTAGATTGGCTGGAGTAGCCGCCCGCTTAACCGAAGGAGCCCGTGGCTTGGCCAGAGGTGCCTCTGGCTTTGTCGAGGGGGCCGGTGGCTTGGACGAAGGAGCCAGGGGCCTGGCCGAGGGGGCCGGTGGCTTGGACGAAGGAGCCAGGGGCCTGGCTGAGGGGGCCGGTGGCTTGGACGAAGGAGCCAGGGGCCTGGCCGAGGGGGCCGGTGGCTTGGACGAAGGAGCCACGGGCCTTGCCGAGGAGGCCGGTGACTTGGACGAGGGAGCCAGCGGCCTGGCTGAGGGGGCCGGTGGCTTGGTCGAAGGAGCCACGGGCCTGGCAGAAGCCGGTTCCTGTCCCATAGGAGCCGGGGGCTTAGCGGATGGACCTGCTGGCTGAGCAAGAGAACCCACGGTCTTGGCCAAGGGAGCCGCGGGGTCAGGTCTGGTGACAACAGATTGAAGCTTCTGAGGTGTGGTCTGACTAGCGTTAACTTTACAGACCACAGATTTTATCTTCGCGCTTCTGACTGGCGAAGGATCGACTTCCGAGCGACGCTTGTGCAAATTGCGTGCTGACTCGTTTGACTGCTTAGGTATCGCAGCACTCACCGGTTGCTGATCACCAGAAGGATTGAGCGACCGCCGAACACGGACTGACTGGCCACCTGAATGTTCCAGCGAAGGACGCCCCGGTGTTGGGAACTGCTTGGAGGGCTTTGGGCTATTGTAGTTTGGGCTAAGGTCGATCACCAAGCGAGGATCGCTGACGTCAGAGACTGTGCTGGCGGATTCAGTGTCAGCATCACGCTTAGTCTTAGCAGACTTAGCCGCCTCCAGCAGCTTTTCGAACAATGTGGGAGGCGAAGCACGACAGATGGTAAGGTCACTGAGGTCAGAGTCGCTGTCTACGCTAGAAGCGATGTCCACAAGCGACCACGTAGGCGAACTGGCAGCTGGAAGCTGCGCTTGCTTCCCGACCTTCCCTTGTACCTCCATCTCAGCCGAATCAGTTACAGCCTCAGAGGATGGCAAATCTGATTCCAGGCAAACCTGGCTCACGGCAGCGATTATCTGCTGACTGTCTATGGGAGGGGCAATCCCAGATAAAGGTCGGTCCTCAGCCTGGGATTGTACCTCCATCTCAGTTGTATCAGCTACAGCCTCAGCGGATGGCGAAACTGATTCCTTAGAGACTGACTGACTGTCCATTGGAGGGGCTACCTCGGATAAAGCCCGGCCCTGGTAAAGGCAGACAATGGACGAATCGGCGCCCATCGAGGGTAGACTGTAGGTAGCATTGACCAAAGAACCAATGGGCCGTCGCATCAGTAATGGCAGCTTTTCGGGACTGCACGGGCCTAGCTCAGCTGACTCTTCAGTCAATGGGACCATCTCAGCTTCGTTGGGGAACAAAGTTGCGAGGAAGGGGATTTTAGGAGAGCCTAGACAAGGTCGGATTGATGCAGCTGATGCGGGACGAGATGGCAAAACAGCGCTTCCTTTGGTATTGGAGGTAGGCTGCGGCGCGAGCAGCGCTTCCTCAGATGGACTAGTAGCCTAAAATTAAACAAAACAAAAGTTACATCAGAAAAGGAATGAACCCGATTATTAAATCCAGAAGAATTATTCAGTTCCCATGTTTGACCTCCATAGCTAAGTCAGTTAACACTAAAACATTGCTGCTTTAGTGCAACATATACTGCATTAATACTACTGCAATTTATCTATACATGAACAACACTGGAACTAGTCACAAAATGGATGCTACTTTACTAGCAGATTGTTCAATATCTATCCATGAACACCACCAGTTATATATATCAGTTATAACTGTTTCATTAAATGCGAATGTTTCAACTAATGTAGCGTATACGTAAGCGCACGTGTTTAATTGCGCCGGGGTTTATAAACATTGGGGCCGTGTTTTACCCAAATGCGCAGGGGCCGGGGTCGGATCCGGGTGGCGGGTTTTACCCCAACCCCAAACTTTACGTACAATTCCAATAACAAAACAGCTAAGTAGCTAAGTAAGATACAAAATATGAATTTTAGCACATTAAAAGCTGTGGCTTACGGTTTTCATTCTATCCTTAGAATGGCAGATCCAAGAGGCCACGTATGCAGTGGAGAAGTCTCGGCAGAAAGGAACTGCGCCAGACAAAATGGGCTCCAATGGCTTGGACTTCATGTTCGTCCTAAAATCGAATGGTCAATTATGGGAAGTTTCAAAATTGAAATTACATACTACAACAGTTCATTACAAAAATTGGTTGCTCACAGAAACAATTGATAAGGCGTGACCTTACACCTTCTCTGGACAGACACCAAGACATGTGCGTCGAATTCGAGTAAACAAAGGGAGTACTTCAGCATGAGCACACAGAAGATTTAAATGCGCCCAGAAGTAGATGCTTTTAACAATTCTCCTGAATTCGCAAGAAAACCATGAGTTCACAAATTTGACGTCAATTTATATACACCTCATAATGAATGAAAATATATCTCAATTTAAACAACTTAAAACAACGAAGACACTTTCTTTATCCAACTCATAAGCTCGTCCCTTTCATCACGGCTGATTGCGATCGATTCTTTAACGGACAGTCGGAACCTCTTCTGCTTTTCAACTTTATTCTAAAAACACGTTATTACCACGCTACCTTCGTTTTTATACTGGAGCAATTTCGTTCTGATAATTCACAGCTGTGCTACGGAAGATAGCGATGAAGAAACAAATTGACAGGCTGGAAATTTGAAATACTACAAGAACAAAGGAGAAATAAGCTCAGAACAAAGCACATACAATCTCTACACGAATCAACTAATTTAAATTTAAACTTAAACCGTAAATATCCATTAGAAAAATTTTATAACAGCTGCCAAGCTCCAACCTGGACGTTCAAGTCAATAGCAGATTTTCCATAGAACAGAACGGGGGCAATACATGAGCTCATCCCAGCGAAATCAATATAAAACTATATTAACAAATTAAGCACCAGTTATTATCTATGAAAACGTTTCCAGTGGAGCTTCCACCTCTTCCTACCCCCACTTTTTGGAGGTCGCTCAAAAGTGTCGGCAAGTATAAGTTTGCAAGGTCAAAGCTCACTTGAACCTTAAAAGCAGCACAGCTTTCAATTTTTCACTATAACCTTTGCCGTTAGAAAGGGTGAAGCGTTTTTGAATGATGTTTCGACATGTTCAAATTGCAAATTGCAAAAAATCATCCCCCTTGAAACACTCCTCAAAGAATACCCTTGAACGTCAGATAATTTTAATTGTTTAAACATTGACGGCTTCACCAACCTTCACGTTCAGGTCAGTAGATTATTGTCATGTAAGGAACAGCTAGAGACTACATATGCCTGGTTCGAAGTAAACATCTGATTCCTAGCCTAGAGTACTAAAATGTAGAGGAGTTAATACTGCAGAGTGTAACTAAGCAAGCAATTTAAGAGCCACCAACGTATAGCAAGCACCAGGCAGAGTTAAGAACATCTGTCGGATACTAAATATATATAAATATGTCTGAACTAACAAGCCAAGCATATAGATATTATGCCAAAATATTAATATATCAAAAAATGTTGGGTGCTGCAGACTAGAACACGAAGTAGGAAGTCATCTATTAACCGCCAGCAAGCACCAGGAAAACAGCTAAACAAGAACTAAAAATAGTAGTTTGCAGAAGGGAAATTTCATTTTAAGAGAAAACTTTAGCAATTTTAAAATTCATCAAAACTCATAAGAACTCACTTGAGCAATTTTCCTCTGAAATTCATTTAGCTATCCAATTGGCTCATTCTGAGACAGCAAAAGTTTGTACTGAGTTCAAAGTTCTTGAGTTCACAACATTTCTCAGTCTACCAGGCCCGGACCGCTAACCAACACATGCAGCCCGGCCCGGCGATACGCCGAAATGGTCATCTCTACCAGATTAGAAACTAAAGCTAAATTAGAATATTAGAATTGCTAAACTGAAGCTAAATTAAAATATTAAATGCGTAACACTAAAAGCGGCGAGGTGCAATGCGATGTAACATTCCGTACTTCATTCCGAAAATTAAACATCGAACTCAGCAAAAAATTCAAAACTCGGAAAACATTTATTACAAATTTCAAACAAGCTGGAGAACAAAACCAAGCAAGGAACAAATATTTCTAGCCTAACACGTAAACAGCATAGGCACAACTCAATTTTCGATGAACATTACACATATAATTTGCTACTATAAAAGCAAAATCCTTGAATTACTCTAATTCCTTAGTACTTTAGGATCACTTTAACTTTATCCCCCCCAACAAAAGTTGGTCGACTTCAAAGGCTTATTGAAAAAGACCAAGAGAACGAGCATGAGCATGATTTATACATCGTTGGAATGCTCAAGATGTGCTCTATTTAATGGTGTAAAGCAGTTTGCTGTAGCTTGCTACTGTAAAAGGTTAAGCTTAAAAGACTACCAAAAATTGTAAAAAAACGATAACTTCGATAGTTTAAGCTTAACTTTTTATAGCAGCAAGCTACAGCAAACTGCTTTACACCATTAAATAGAGCAAACCTCGAGCATTCCAACGATGTATAAATCATGCTCTAAAGTTCTGTTGATCTGTTGCAGTAAGCCTTTGAAGTTGACCAACTTTTGTTTGGGGGCATAAAGTTACAGAAATCCGTTACTTTTTTAAATTGGCACTTTATTTTTTAAAATGGGCTATGAAAATTGATGTGAAATCGTAATTGCCCAATTAACAAAATAATGCTAAACAGCAGAAACAGAAATTGAAAATATGAAAAAGCAATTTCATAAAACAAAAAACAAACTCTACTACCCTCCAATCATGGCTTCTGGAAACAAAACAATTTCTAACAGCAGAATAAATCAGGTAAATGTAAAAACTAGAAATATGAACAAAATAACAAAAACAGGAACATGGAACAGAAGAACCTAGCAAAAAGATTCATCTAAACGAATTTCACAAGTTAAAAAAATGGCTAGTATCAGCACTACTACTGATAAATATGGCAGCGCTAGATTCAAAACAAATTATATTGTGATAAATTAATGCAGCGTTCTATAGCAAACGGTGTCAACAGAAAGCCAAAACATAGAAAAGTAAGTGTGCTGTTTCACTGCTTTATTGGAGCCACCAGTAACAATTAATACTGAAAATAGCCAGTTTTTCCTAAGAGGATTTATAGTATTCGAAAGCAGACAACGTGAAAACAAAACACTGCAGAAAAAATATATACAGCTCTGAATAACGCAACGCAGAAACGTGTTAAGATATCAAAAACAACAAACAGATAAAAGATCAGAAATACAAAGTAAGTTTTCAGTGAGAATGAACTAAAATTTGAAAAGTTAGGTCTCTTAGAAAATCAGATTCATATATAGAGAGAATTTATAATCAGCAACATTCGGAAAATTTAAAAATGACAGGCGAGACAAAAGAATAAAACGAAAGCGAAATACGACCATTATAGAATAAAAACAAAAAGAACAAACTTGCAAACGTGCAGTTGGAACATTTATGAAACGCATTCAAAAAGTGTATACGTATGTAGAGAAATGATTTCAAGAAATGAATTGAATGAAATGTAATTGAAAACTCAAGGCTTGCAGAATTAAGCCTAAAAATCTATAGGCAAAGATAAAAGGGAGGGGATTTACATATAGTTCTGTTTCTATAAAGTTGAATTTTATAATAGTGGCATAAAAATTTGCTAGTCAATAGTGTGCAAAATCTTCGCAAACTCTGATTAAAACTCACGTATATATACCTGCACAGGCAGAACAAAAATGTTGCAAACTCATACTGCGTAAGTGAATTTATATACAGGTATATATAACAGCTTTTCACATTTTATATACAAAACAACACAGCATGGATGACTCACAACATACACACACCCAAATCTTGAAGATGGGTGCCACTACTTTAAATTGGCATCGTGGTTTAGGAATTTATCAATTTCTTGCATAAACTGGACATTTGCGAGCTAGAAATGCCAAATTTCGCCTGAAATCTTTCAGTGTATGTTATTGGACAGACTGAGCGCATATGGTACGGCACCTAAAAACGCAGTAAAAGGAAGTCGGTTAAAGCTATACATTGGAAATTTGAAACAAATTGTTTAAAAAGAACTAACAGCTAGACAAATTAAGCGTCGAAATTTGAACAATATTTGTTGTTTGATATTTGAAGAATTTGTTAGAATATTTACAAAGACTTAAAACCAAAGACTTGAAACTTTATAAGCTACTTGAAACTTAAAACAACTTGAGATTGGTTGGACAAGAGATCAAAATATCAAAATTTCCCAAAATCTGTCCAGTTTGAAATTTGTATGACCTTGATGCTTTGTGGACATTGGCCAATATTGAAGTCAAACACTTCCTGTTCTAACAGGTCACCGTTTTACTTCCAATTGTTTTCACTCCACCTTTTAAGATAACGGCATACGTAATGACTCAGGACATACGTAAACAGCCAGTCTAGCATGTAATTAGGTGGCATTAAATCTATTAAATATAATTCTTCAAAATGGCAAGTGGTCCTGAGTCAGGATTTTATTGTTTCGAAACAACGGCGAAATGCCCGCGCAAATAAACGCAAATAGACGTGCATATAAATTTTTGAATTTGTTTTGAAAAAAGAATAACCCAACTATAGCAGCTTCGTAACTTTAATACTACACAGTTAGACGGCTAAATAAAAAGTAGTTTTCTATAAAACTAGGAATGCCCGAACAAGAATAATATCTAAATCAAACAGAACAAAAGCTAAATTAAATTTTGTTCAATGTATGAGTTACGCAAGATGAAAGTCAGTAGTAGGCTAGGAAATTCTAGTTGTAGTAAAAAAGATAAAGTTATTAGTTGTCAAGATCGTTAAAATTAAGACACACTACACAAATATAAAAATAGAACAGTACCTTGCGCCGAATCGAAGATTGGCGCAGAAAATAAGCACCCTTGCCAGTTCGACGAGCTCCTGCACGACGTGCCATGATGTATCAAAATTTCGAAATCAAAAAATTGAAATGGTTATTGGCAAGCAAATAAAGAGCGAATTCAGGGAATCAAACACAGCAGCAGATTGCGGCGTGTTCAAAAGCGCCTAAACCCAAAAAGTCAAGCATGCAGTTATGTTGGTTTGATATAAAAATACAGAAGAAAAAATCATGAAAAGCAAACATATAAAAATCATTTTACGTATCACTACTTTAGCAGGTAGTTCAAAGTGTGTTCATGTTTCTACTTTCTCTGATTTCGCTCAATTTAAAATATTTCATAATCCAAAAGGTATATTTCAAAGGGTTGTTGAAATGTGGTAGGACCTCTTAGGGCTTTTGACAAATTCTACCTCAATTTAGAGGTTCGTAATGGTAGCGGTAAACAAAACAGAAGCGGCCTTTAATTAAAAACTAGTTGAATTTCGTTTCGATTATAAAATATGCAGGGAATGGGCGAAGTCTGAGAAAGTAGAAAGATTGACCAAAACATGGATCAGCTCACAAATCAAAAGCGAAGGATATTATAAAACACAATGCGCATGTACAGCAAAACGAAAGCTATGTTTGAACGGCAGCAGCGAGCTACGCATTCATTATCTCATTTGCATAAACTGGAAGTGTCAGTACTAAACTTACACACATACCTACATACACGTGAAAATACACATATACAATACATTGTACATGACATGCGAACCTGATTTGCATATTAAAGCTCAAAACTAGATATTAGAAATATTAGATATTAGATACTATCTGTCTTCAAAGAGAAAAATTGAAACAAGCTTACTGCTGGAACGGAAGATAGTGGCAGTAGTTGAGCCGAAAAATCGTGGAAAATCGCGGGAAAACAGCAGAAAGACGCAGAGCAGCAAGAACGTAAGTTTAAAAAATTCAAAACGGTATTAGACACACCACCACTCAAGTTTCCAAAGCAAAGTACTAGAACATTTGAGAAGCTAATGGCCCATGAATTTCACCTCATAAAATTTCAAATTTTTAAAGAAAATCACCGCCGCAAATGGTAACCGAAATATAAGCACACAATGAGGCCAGTATGTCATGCACAATATACACCTAACAATTCAAAGAGACCGAATATACAATACAATACAATATTTTTTTTTTAAAATTAAACATATATATACACCGAAAATTCATGGAGAATACAGTCTATTTATCAAAATGGACAGCACATACAAGCTTCACATGTCCCAGGCGAATCTGATTTCTGATTTCGGAATCTGCGCAGATACAGTCCAAATGATATTTAGCAGATTCAAACAGTTCAAAGGCAGGACCATTGTTGACCTCGGCTTTCAGGCAATCAAAGCAGCCGAAAGAATCATTTCCTAACGCAAGCCGGCACTCAGCGCAAGTGTCTGCATTGGGAGCACTCGAAAGTCTACGGGAAGAACGCCTCGATGGTCCACTGATTTTGGAAGCAGACGGGGTTATTAAGTAAAGTCCCGCGGTAGCACGACGAGCTGAGCTTCCCCCCTTTTGCAGTTGCTTTTGCCGCTTGAGAGGAGCAGGTGCTTTAGAGCCGGGCTCAGGAAAATCCTGGCAATTAGCAGATGCAACTGAAAGATCCCTGTTCTCGCAGTGAGCGGAGACAGGACCAGGAACAGACGGATCTCGGTCCTCGCGGCAAGCAGAGACGGGCCCGGGAACAGACGGATCTGGGTCCCCGCGGCAAGCAGAGGCGGGCCCGGGAACAGACGGATCTGGGTCCCCGCGGCAAGCAGAGGCGGGCCCGGGAACAGACGGATCTGGGTCCCCGCGGCAAGCAGAGACGGGCCCGGGAACAGACGGATCTGGGTCCCCGCGGCAAGCAGAGGCGGGCCCGGGAACAGACGGATCTGGGTCCCCGCGGCAAGCAGAGGCGGGCCCGGGAACAGTTGGATCTGGGTCCCCGCGGCAAGCAGAGGCGGGCCCGGGAACAGTTGGATCTGGGTCCCCGCGGCAAGCAGAGGCGGGCCCGGGAACAGACGGATCTGGGTCCCCGCGGCAAGCAGAGGCGGGCCCGGGAACAGATGGAACTCGGAACCCGCGGTAAGCAGAGACATGCCCGGGAACAGACCGAACTCGGTCCCAGCGGCAAGCAAAGCCAGGACAGGGAACGGATGGGTCTCGGTCTTCACACACACACAAGGGAGGATTAAATTCCGACCCACTGTCATCAGATGACAGGTCCTCGTCGGAAAGGTCAAGTCCAGGAGCCCAAGGCCTGGCTGACGAAGCACAGGGCCTTTTTCTCGCAGCTCTTCTTGCAGTACCAGCTGTTTCGAGATCAAACTCGTCTGGATCCGCTGCAGAAAGACAGTCGTTGGCAATTTTGACGGTCTCTGGGCATTTTTCGTTAGCAGCTGGTGTCTTTTTCTGCTTCACGCCCACATTTCGTTTGCTCTGCTGAAACTGCTTTCGCACCTCGCGGTTATGACGCAAGGCTGCCAAATGATCGAAATAGTCTTGGACTTCCTCTGGGTGCAGCAATTGTTCTTTAGCTGCTTTGGCAACCGTTTCGCTGTCGACTTCTCGATTGGACGCAATCAGTTCATTCCAGAGGTTTGTCAGAGACGTCTTCGGAGAAATCTTCATTGCCTTGTCCTGATTTTTCAAGGCGTCGTCAACGGACATGAAATGGCCAGAACAAAAGTTTGGGGCGCACTGGTCACAGTCGCCTCCCCAAGGACGATTTGGATCGGGAACCGGATATGGGATATCTGGGATCAAAGGGCCGCCCGGATACCAACGCAGCGGATTAGCCTTAAAGAACTCCCGTCGCTGCGGATTTGAGCAAATCGGATGGATGCAGTCGGGTTCGAAGCACAGATGGAGGGCGAACAGATAGCGGCGAAGCTCCGTCTTCACCCGATGTCGCTCAATCATTTCGCGAACCTTTTCAAAGGTTTCTGAATAGTTGGCGAGACGAAGCTGTTCGTCGTCGACCTCCATTCTTCTCAGCTGATTCAGCCCATCCTTTTTCAGATAAGCCGTGAGAGCTTTCTGAAGCAGAACCAAATGCTCCGGAGTCTCGGCAATGACAACATCGATTGGAGTCTTGTCGTACTCCACACCGTCGATGGCATCCTTGTACAGCTCCAAAGCCGTCCTCATGTTTTGCTGCAAAAGTTTGAAGTGTGGCTCAAGGGTCCATTCCCCTGGGCCTTCAGGCACGCGACCATGGAAAGCTGAAGGAATGAACAATCCGGTATGCCTTCGATAGACACAGGCGTGGACCCTTTCCACGTCGTTCAGGTTACTGGCTGAAAAACGCACAAACAAACACTTAGTCGACTAGCTTTAAGTTTTCCTAGAACAAAATAAGCATACGTAAAATATACTGGTATATAGCTATTAATCACTGACAACCAAAATTCTGTTCAAAGTACTACATTATTTTGGAATTGTTTAAAATGTCACAATTGTTTAAATAAGCTCCGTTTATTAAGATTGGGATTCTTTAATATCGGAATTTGAACAAACACGTCAATTTAACTACAGTTAAAACAAAATCTTTAAAAACTAAGCAAAATACCGGTACATACCGCCGGAACAACGCGCAGTCAGCATAGTGAAAGCGTGGCCTTCCATATAATGCAACAGGCCGAGGGTAAACTGAGGTTGGGCATTATACGGGCCCTCGGTAACAGCACCATCCCGAAGATAACACTGCACCAGCTTATGACTTCCATCGTCTTGAAAAAAGACTGACTTCATGGAGGGCAGCAGTTTGCTTTGCAGAAGGTCAATCAAACTTTGCGGCGGACCCTAAAAGGTGAAATACTGAGAGCTGATAGTGAAATACTTTAAATGCCCATAATGTTCGGACAACGTGAAAGAAGGTACAGCTTCAAAGTTTTCAAAGAGAGAATTTTAGTTAACAAATATCAAAGCTGCAGACTCAAATAAGCAACTGACTGTAAAGGTTTCTCATTCAAACTGGCAAAACCTAGTTTTTCAACTTTTTAGCATTTCCTCTTTAACAAGCTTCTGGTTTGCAAGAGCGAATTTGAATGAATCCCCCTTTACATATGTATCTTAACATGGTAACTAAATCTACATAAGCGTTCACATCGAAGACGTGGCGAAAGTGGCCTCATTCGTTTAATAAAAATAAATTAAATTTAAAGCTAAAAGTCTACAGCCTTAGTCTACTTAGTTTAAAGCCTTACAGTATCGTGCACTGATCTTGGAGCTTTGATGACAAGAGCACACTTGGGGGCTGTGTCCTCTCCAGTGTACGCAAGCTTGGCTGAAGATTGCAGCTCATTAGGATAAACAGTGGTATAATCCGTGTATGTGGTGATACCACTGGATTTAGCAGGGCCATACATCAAACTGCCAATAGCACTATGGCCAGATGTGGTGCCACACCGAAACTTGGTGCCGTCGTCCCTAGAATGCAGTAAGCACGGCAAAGCTAATAATTAAAGGTATTTCAAGAAAGTAATCACTGGGTAAAACACGGAAGCTGCCCGAAAAAGTTCCTTGTGCTTTGAACAATGGAATAGTGCAGATTCTCTAAAGTTAAGTTCAAGTGAATCAAGCATATATAATCGGATATTACGTACTCATTGAGGACACAAGTCTGTTTCAGATTGGCCAGCTGCAGCTTTTTTCAAATACTTATACCACTTGCTGGTATAGTGCCTGTCACAGTTCGGCTGAAAACAGTAAAAACGTAGGTGTAAAAACTGACCACAAGATATCAACATAATTTACTACGTAACCGTAAGTTGTTGCTGCATTGATGTTTATTGCAGAAATTATTGCTATGGAGTTCAAGAGGTCCAAAGCTATAAGTATGATACAATATATCCCGCTATTTCACTGAGATATGAGAATACAATGAATAAACACGTGTGTCGATACTAAGAAAGATTTTGAATTTGGGGTGAGCCTGCGGTCAAAACTAGGCTTTCTACCTATTTCAACCAAAAACAGGCATACTAGGAGACGCTACCTGGAAGAAATAAACATGCCCGCCCCTCCCCAAGGATAGACCAGAACGTCAAAACTAAAAAATAAAGGTCAAAGCTATTCAAAAACAAATATATTAATAAATAAATTACTATATACTTTTGCACGCGAACGGTGTATTATTACTCTTAATAAATGCTGTATCCTAATATTCACCTTCAGAGAATAGCCTTTGTAGACTTTCCTAAAGGACACAGCCGCTTCGTTTCTGTAGCGGGGCGCCGACATTCTGCCTTTGTGCCGAACCTGACACAGCTGAAGCAAAGCGCCATGGCTTAGCTTTTTCTTGTAAATTTTCATAATATGGCGCCTTATCATCCCAAAAGTAACGTTCTTTCCGGCCCCTTTGGCAGCTCCTTCCTTAAGGACGGCCACGTTATTTCGACGCCACCTTAACATTGTACATCTAATTAATCACTGCTTACTAAATGAGAACACTGCAAATATAATATAATAATATATATAATTGCAAAACCACTAAGCATACTTAAGCATGTTCTGAAATTGTCGAAATTTTTGGAAAACGTACAATGTCGACGTATAGTAGCCAAATAAAATATGTTAAACAACTGAACTGTGACAAATAAAACTGTTTAAATGTAGTCCAGGGTATTTTTAGGATTTGGATCTTTTCCACAATCCTTCCTCAATACGAACTGGTTAGATTGGGGTTATTGGGTGATCCAAATGCGTTCATATGTTGGGAAGGTGTTAAACCCGAGGCTCAGTAATTTCAAAAATTCTAAAAATTTAAAATTTTTAAAATTTTAAAATTCTTTAAATTTCAAAATTTTTGAATTTTTAAAAAATTTTCCGATAGATTCGATGATGCTGAGCATTTTTCCTTTGCTTCCTGCGATCTCTACAGTGGTTCTAACTGTAAAGATCAAAGGAAATTTTTGAAATTACTGAGCCTCAGGTAACACCTTCCCAAAATATGAACGCATTTGGATCACCCAAAAACCCTCAATCCAACCAGTTCGTATTGAGGGGGGATTGTGGGATTCCGGGATGGACAGGGCTTCCCGGACCCTAAAAGAGAAAGAAATTTTAAGGGGTATTTTTGCAAGATTGAGCCACAAAATGGTATTTTTGCCTTACTTTTTCGTGTCGAAATGTATAAAGTTCTCCATAATGCATGGATTTAGGCCAAAAATCGCAGTTGTATGAAACTCTCCGGGAGGAGCAAACCTCAATCAAAGGAGCGGTATCGGGGGAAGTACTTTGGGTGGAGGTCAAGTTCGGGCCCACCCTTGCACCCCTAAAAAATACCGTGGTTTAAAGGGCAAACTAGGCTACCTATCAATGCCTATCCCGCAATCTTTCACGAATTCTTCTATGGCCCGTCCAATTCCAGGGAATTTAGCAGCAATTCGCTTATTTAGCCGAGGCATTCTGTCGTGCTTGGCAAGACAGCATTTGGAAATAAAGTGCAATTTTTTGGCCATAATGCACTTTTTAATTGCTTCTTCACGAGCTGATTTCAATATTTCAACCTTTTTCAATTCGTCCTCGCTAAGCGGACCTGATTCGCCAAGTGAACTGTCAGCCAGCTGATGAATTTCAATGTCTTCTTCTTCCTCAGTATCAGCTGTGATAGCGAAGCTGAGATTACTAAGTACTGACTTGACCTTTCTTGTGTCTTCACAAGAAAGTTCGTCAACGCCATCTGACAACAGCTTCAAACAACTGCAAACGACCTTATATAAATTTCCAGGCCATTCTCTGGCCCTTTTTAGACAATCGTCTAAATTAAGGTCGGACTTCTGCATGTGGCGGATAAAAGACATGGCCACATTGCGATCAACATTTTGTAACAATTCCTCTTTTAGCCGACTTTCGTTCGGCCCCAAAAGTTCGTCTAAATCAGCTTGGCTGAGAGAAGAGAAAGAGTCCAATTGCGCTGAAACTACTGAATTACATTGTTGCTCAATTTTAGTTCGGTTTTCCAATAACTTCTGCATGTTCACAATTTTATCGTGGAAATACCGAACACCAAAAATTTGACGAGCATCGCTTTCGGTCAATTTTAGCAAGTATGGAAAACAGGCCTTTACAGCTGTCTTCTGTTTCGAAGTAGTCCAGTGATTGAAACAAATTTTGCAGAACATCTTGAACAGTGCAAGATCGACAGTTCGTTCCGCAGGTCTCACACTTTCCATACAACTATGTATTCAAAAAGTCTGCTCCGATTTAGACTTCACAAAATAATCATCAACGATTTTCGATGCTTGTACTTCACCATCACCGTATACACAGGTAGTGTAGTACGCAAGTTTTCAGCCAAGAGACTCTTTCTGATTATACAAGCCAATGTTGCGGGATGAGCAACACAGTTACGAATAGATCAAGGGGAAGGATTTTGTCGCACATCCACAGCAACAGTGCACAACGCAGCTAGTCAACAAAAATTTTCTATTTGGTGCGTAGCTAATGAGAGCTGAATTTTTCAGCAGAAGTGGTGTTTGGCAAATGGCTCTTGCATGATTACTTCGAATGCCCTCAAAAATTTTTGAAGGGAGAGCAGTAACTTTGTCCGTGGTGCTTACGGTGTTGTATGTAAAACAAGAAATAAATATTTTGAAACTTTAAGTAAGTTTAACCAATATAGAAATCAATGAGTAGTAGAATTAGATTAGTGTTTCTAATTTTAGTTTTCCAGTTTTAAAAAATTTTAATTTAAACCCCTTAAAACCCTTAAAACTTAAAATTTTTAAGTATCCATTTTTAACAATCAAATAGTTATAACTGAGGCGTCAAAGTGCAAGAAACATCCCTGAAGTTTATATTTAGGATCAGAAATACGTTGTATTTGTGCACTGCTTACGTACGTACGTATTTGTGATGCTTAGCAGTGTGCAGTTGTGCACTCTTTATCAATGGTTATTTTGTGCACTGTCAAGATGGCGAACCTCCAAGACTACCTCAAGTTCCAACACCCAAATACACACATACATGCACTCACACATATTTAAGTCACACACAAACAAGAGTTCATATATTGATGAAAAGAAAGGAGAGGTAGCGAGAGCGACGGTAACCTGAGTTGACACACATGCTGGGGCACAGAGGAGACAAATAGAGGCAATAGAAAGGTATCGTCGAGAAGAAGAAGGCTAGTATAAACGCTTATTGAAAGACCCCTTCAAACTAGTGATCAGCCCCTCAAAACGTTTTATTTAAGAGTATAATCAAAATGACAAATTAGGGGCAAGCATTTAAAAACAGAACCTTTACTCA
This sequence comes from Trissonchulus latispiculum, assembly GCA_030248195.1. Lineage (NCBI taxonomy): Eukaryota > Metazoa > Nematoda > Enoplea > Enoplida > Ironidae > Trissonchulus > Trissonchulus latispiculum. Next base: position 49,256 of record JASAND010030766.1, read on the forward strand.
GAAAAATTATATACATTACAGACGCTGAAAGCGTCGTGACAGAAATTAAATGGATAAAATACTAACGAAATAAAAATCAAACGTCTGCAACAAAGCGAAAAGGACAAAAATTTGATTACACCAGCTTTAAATGTTCAGATATAAGAATTGAAAACAAGCAATTCACTGCCCTTTTCCTCTGTTTGATAGTCATACACTGGGTTTTCTCTAGGCCAAAAAACTGGATGGAACGTGGGGGAGCCTCCACTTGTGCAAGGGGAGGAAGACAAAAGGGGGGGAATAAAATGGGCTGAAATGCTAAAAGTACGGTAAACAAATTATTTGCTTTCTACATATACTGCTACAACTAAGCTCGAAACTGCTCAAACATCAGGTTTTAGTACAAAATAGACAATTTTTGACCAAAAAATTTTGACCTTTGACCAAAAGTCCTTAAAATTTGGCATTTTCTGGGCACCTTTGAGTGGTGAGCAGTGGGGCGGGGAGAACAAATGGGGGAAAAGGGGTCGAGTGGGGGGCGCCATCCCCCCAATAAAGAAAACCCAGATACACATAAGCATAAAATAAGAATGTACTACCAACACCTTCGTCCAATTCAAATAAAACTATTAAACCAGTTCAAGCAGAAGCACAGGCTAAAGGAAGACAAAACAAAAGTGCAAGCACCCACTTATTCAAGCTAATGCAAGGTAATGAAAATTAAAATCAAGCAAATTATGCAAATCAGAGAACAAAGGAGATAACTAGTTTCTTCAAATACTGAAAATATATTGGCTATTGCTGTGCTTATTGTTATGTCGAAAGCACTTTAAGCTTGTCTTTGATATAGAAATTAAAAGTATAGAAAGATAAAGACCAGGAGAAGCAAGCGCAATAACCTAATTACCGACAAAAATCTAGAATCCCATTAACTATTTTCACATCTCAATTGGAAACTGAATGGTTCGAAGAACCTTTGCCAAAGTTAATTTCGGTATTTCTTTAGCAAACGTAACGAGTCACAATTATTTCCGCAAACTAAGTATGGATTAAAATTGTCAAATGCTACATACTAGTTCATTTGGGTTTTTTAGGTGATAGTTAAAAAAGATCCAAAACATCGTATGTAAACAAATTAGAAACTAACTCGGCATTCATCACTACGTACACATCCGTCACAACGAGATTATGCAATAAACCAGCAATCCAACAAGCAATTAGAAGGTAAAATAGGTATATACATAGGGTAAGCAAAGAATAGGTACTTACGTATAAAATATTCCTTCGGAATGCGCATACATTTGGTGGTATTCTTGACTGAACAATCACACCACACGGACACTACAATTTTGCTGTGAGGAAGAGCCATTAGCGAAAGTGTGCGCATACCGAAGCCATACTGTATAAAATTCAAAAGTCAAAATTTGTTGAAATAATATATACCACAAAACACTTACTGAACAATAACGTCATAAAAGACGTCACACAACTGGATAATAAAGACGTCGCTGAAACGTTGAAAATGTTTCGAAACTTCTTCTGCTGCTGCTATTTCCTGTGTTTGTTGAGGACTTCCTAGCATTTCGAGTAATTTTGCTTCAGCAAAACTAACAGAAATCTAAAGTGATAAAATGATTATGAATTTTTAAGCCAAGGATTCGCCTCAACAACGTCTTTCCGATTTTCAGCATAGTTGTAAAGAAGTTCTTCACCGATCTCGATATTTCTCTTGGCACTAAAGACAATTCTGGGAATGTCAGTTGCTGACAGCTTGTAAGAGTGAGATTCGAGATTCGGGTTCAGAGCGCTATGGTTAATTAAACGGCCAAGGTACTCCGTTTCCGGAGTAGCATCAATGCACAGGTGTTTTTCGTGAAAAAAGAAATACAAGTAGCAGCCTTTCTTCTGCTTCTTGTAGAGTTTGTCGAGACGGTATCCTTGGCTTCGAGATAAGAGTTCACCACGATATTCAATAACAGGGTCGCCTTTTGAAAATCGCTGCGTAGTATACACCGCTCTGCCGCAATCATTGTGGTCCAAGCGGACTCCTATCTCAGTATGCCTCCTTACAATAGCACTAACTTTTTCGGTATGAGATAGTTTGCATCTTTCTATTACCTAAAATTTACAGAATTTTGTGAGTGTTGACTGAATTCTAAAAAAGTCACTAATCAAAACAAAATGAAGACACACAAACAGCAAAGCCCGGTCCATACTGCACAATGTTTAAGGTGTAAGGCTTGTGTTATAAGTTTTAAGTAGTGTAATACTTAAAATGTTGAAGCATTTATACTGAGTGGTTTTTATTGATGATTTAGAACTAGAGAATTCGAGAATCAAAACCTTAAACCTAAACCGACTGCTGTGTGCACCGTGCTTCATAGTTATGCCGAAGCGGACAAATAAATGATGGTATTAAAGCCAAACTAGGCAAAGCTGTCAATATTCATAGCAAAAGCAATATAAAAAGCAACATAACAGTCAATATACAAAGCATTTTAAAGGCTCACACGGCGAGTTGAGTGAGAATTATCGGACCCATAGCTTTGTCCAATCTGAGCTAATGCGTTCGGAATTTGCATCTGAAACATATTCCTTGTTCAGCAAGCATGTTTAGGAGGGCGTTATGTGATTTGAAACAATTCTAAATACTCATGATAGAAATACATTTTCTGAGGGCAGCAATTTTAATTTAAATTTGTGGAATCACCGTTAGCTATAAGCAACGTAGGTACAGTTAATGCAGGACAGCACAGATGCAATGAAAGTTCACAGCAATATTATTTCAAGCATTTTATTTACTTCCTTAAGTAGACTTACAATTAGTTCGTCATCACTGTCTCCATCGACATTGACCAATTGCACGTCATTCCCAACTACAGGAGGCGCAGGCTCAACTGAGTTGGAAGCAGCAGCCTGTCTGTGCTTGGGACTAGCAGACGTACGTTTACGAGGAGGCGAAACAAAACGCACCGTAGCATCCGTGCATGATGCCAACATCAGGGCGGTTTCGCGGTTTCGCGGAAAATGCTTGAGCGGAACCGATGCGGCCTGCACCTTGGCAGTAGTATTGCTGACACGGCCGGAAACGGCGCAACCAGAAACCTCAGCAACTGAATTTGACACCGATGTGGACATTTGTTGACTTCTGGGTCCGTGAAGGAATGGATCATAACCAGTAGTTGTTGGCTGAACAGTGCTAACAACTGGAAGGCCGGAAACGGCTGTATCAGATCGCCCAGCACCTGAATTTGACGCCGATGTGGACATTTGCTGACTTCTGGGTCCGTGAAGGAATGGATCATAACCAGTTGTCGTTGACTGAGTTGTTGGCTGAACCGTGCCAACAACTGGATGGCGTGGGTCAACACAAATTCGTTCACCGTTCACGTAATAAAATCTCTTCCGCTGATCTACGTCAAGTTCCTCTTCAGGAATGGATTGAGAATCACTGCCAGTTGCATAAGGACTTGCAGCAGCAGAAGTGCTGCGAAGACTGTCGTAGCTAGCCAGCGTCGTGACCGCATTGTTAGCCACAACATATGACGGCGGCGCAAATGACCACTTATCAACTGGCTGGCTAACGTTACCTGACGCGATAGCCACCGGAACTGTTGGAGTTGGAATAGGATCATGAACACTCACAGGCAACGGAGTGACCACAGTGTCATTGGCCGCCGGAAAGTATGCAGAAGCTGAAGGGGTGCCAGGCGATTCAGCAAAGGAATTCTGGCTCATTCGCATATCAACAGAACAGTCCAAGTCAATGAGGTCCCCTGCGGTTTGATGGGTGGCAGAAGAAACAGCAGAGAAAGAAGCTGAACGAGGACGATTTGTGTCCACCTGCTTCAGAGACAGGTCCTTGACCTTCGATATGGTCTTGACAGGAACTGACGAAGGGGAGGAAAACGGATGAGTGTACGGCGAATTATCGGAACTAGCTGTACTTCCGGGTGTAGCAACAGCAGTTGAACTGTTGGTTGGACTGTTACTCCATGACTGGTTTGAAGGAGAAATAAATGGAAAGCTTCTGTCCGCACGTTGGACATCTCCAGATCCCGAAGGGCCGGTTGCAGCGGAAGCTGCGAACATCCCAGGGCTGGTAGACGGTGGACATGATGGACGAACGAAATTATCTTGACCACTCAATCTGCCAGTGTTTGGCGATGGTGAGCCCTGGTCATAGGTATCAGACATGAACTGTACCACCTAAAAGATGAACAGTAGCCATAAAAAGCTAAAACAGTTGCATAACAAGCCCCATTCCCAACCCCATTCCCGAATTACCAAAAATACAAAGGATTGACCAAAGTGTTTGAGCACCAGCAGCAGCAAGCAGCTTGGCTCATACTTGCAATTATATTACAGAAAAAGTAGAGCCCCAAGTCCCAACCCCATATCCGAATGTACTAAAAATACGATGTCGACCAATGAAATGTGGAAATTCAATCGACATCACTTGTTTGACCTTTGTCTAAACCCAGGAAAATACTCTTTTAAAGCAAAAAAGATTAATGTAATGATTAAACAGTATATGTCGAACTTACCCTGTCGTCAATCTGATCCACGGGGATTTCCAAAGGCGTGACAAACGAAGATGGAGTTTCTTCTGGGAACTCATTCAAGCCACCAGTCACTTCAGTTCTCAGCTTCGCCACAGATGCATTCCGGAGGAAGTTCACCTGTAATAAATAAGTTAAACAAAATGCAAAACACTACAAATCAAAGGAAGTTGTGCGTTTAAACACTTAAGACACTGCATTCCTTTCTTCCATCTGTTACTATGCCTGTGCACCAAGCACCAAAAACGTTAATACATTGATAATATTACAAAAGGGATGCAACTAAAACGAAGCAAATAGTGAAATTTTACCCTGGATTTCGCAGCATCGCAGTTTCGTTTGGGCGTAAAATCCTTCAAGGGCGAGGGTGCCTTTGACGCTGTTTTCCTGGGTTGAGTTTGATCCTGAAACAGAAACAGCATTGCATTCTCTTGTGCTGTCATTACGTCTCCACCTTCTGTAGCACTGTCAAATTTGCAGAAGAAAAAACTACCACTTTAAAAACTGTTGCTGACAAACCTTCAAATTACTCAGGACAAAATCTTCAAATCAAATTGAACTTGCAACGTAAAAACTTTACTACTAACCCGTTGCCTGCGCGGTTGGCTCCCAACAGTGGCACTCGTGTTCTCTGCACCATCAATAGTCAGAGGGGAATCAGGCTAAAATTAAGAAATGTTTATTTAATATTTAAGCTTGTGTATGTTTATATAATGTCGACATTTATGTCGTTTATGTCTTTTATTTGCCGGCCGATCTTCAGAAAAAGGACACTACCTGATTTTATAATATGCCTGCCTATAACATGCCTACTAGTTATATACATAACCATGCCCGTTATAACCAGTCGGCCGGGTTCACAAGCTCGGCCGGCCGAGTCAAAAAACCGGCCGGGCAACAACACTAATATGCAGCCGCCATATGCATTCGCATTGCTATGATTAATTAAAAACCATTAACAACGATATGTTTGACATACAACTCACCTTTTTTTCCCTTGGCTGATATTTTGATCTGGAACGTCGAATGGCCGACATCTTAGTGAATGCAGTTTCCATGGTTTCCAAATCATTACTGATGTCATCCAGGATGTTACAGTATCGCTTTTCTTCTTCCGCATTCAGTCTGGCAGGCAGAGGTGAAATTTGTCCATGCTTCCGCTGTTCCCTCTTGAATTCAATGTCCTGCTGGTCCGAAATCCTTCGCGCAATTTGAGGGATCAATCTGATCACCTTTTTTCTGTGGTCATCGAAATGTGAATAGCTGACCTTCTTCTCACCTCCGGCTTCCGCATCCTGGCGCAATTCCCTGCCTTTTCGGCGACTGGCACAAAACTCCTAGAAACAACAATTACACTGAAAAATAAAAAATAGCATGAAGCATACATGCCACTGAAATGTTTAAAAATAAGTAACACAGCAGCCAATAAGATATGTGTTGTGTAGCCAATACAAACTCTAAACAATATACTATACTAAAAAAGTAGCCACAGCAACAGCAGCGTACAGCAGCAAGAGTGTCAACAGAATCAGTACATGTCCTGGGCTTATTCTACTGGGGGGGGGGCGGGGCGGCCACCCCCCATAAACACCCTCCCCCCCCAAAAGAATCCCCCCCAAATGACTCGCCCCCCGAGGGCCCCCCCAAAGAGCCCCCCCACCAAGAAAAAATCCCTAGAATAGGCCCAGCAAGTCTATGCTTCGCAAAACATTTTCAGGGTTCAAGTGTAGTAATCACCTGACGTTTCTGAGGATCGCTGATCTGCGAGAATCTGGTTAAAGCCAGTGCGTTCATTCTTCTGGACTGATCAGTTTTGCCTGGGCATAGAAGCGTATCCAGACAGCGGATGAACTCACTGACCTTGTTGTCAAACCAGCTGACATCCACTGGACAACTGAAGTTGGCTGGAACCTTTAGATGGTGAGGCACGGGGAATCCTCGAATCCATTCCTAAAAACAAAAAATGAAAAGTAAGCTTTCAGACTGAAAGAAAGAAACGAAAAAAAGCTAATAATTTCGGCAAACTGCTATGATATTCAAGTACTTTAAGCTTTATTGACTATTACTAGAAACTAGAGTTCATTGATAACAACTACTTAACTGGGAATCTAAATAATTCTATCACCTGCACGTCTGATTCATCGTGGAAATCATATTCACTGGCCACAGAATGTGGCGCATCGAAATCCCTGGAGGAAGATGGATCCTCCTCTTGTCTCTGTTCCAAGTAGTGGTCCACTGGGTTTCTGCTGGCTCTCATGTTTTGAAGGTCACCAGAATATCCAGCTGGAGCACGACTCAATTCCGGGCCTGACGCCATTGCTGCTGCACCGGATGCCAGCTGACTACAGCATGCGCCATCTGCTAGACCGATGTCGTAACCGCCTGGAGTATAGAATAATTTAAGATATACGGACGAGGACCTCCCACAAAGACGTCTTGAGCACCAACAGCAGTTTGACCTACCGCGACGGCAGCAGCAGCAGTTTACAGCGAAACCCCAAGCCTAGTCCAGCCTTCCAAACCTCCCCCAAAGCACATGAATAGACCCCGACAATCATAATAACAATTATAATACAAATAAAATACAATTATAATAATAAATAATTAATTAATTAATGCCAGCAGTTAGCGAGAGAAAACACATACCGGACTCAGGAGAACGAAATCTGAGCGATCTGGGATCAGAACAGCTATTGGTAGTCGGAGTATTTTCATTCGCAAACACAGCTGGATTCAGACCTGGACTAGATTCAGCAGGTGATTCATGAATTGGCTGAAAATATAAGCAAACACTTAAATACCAACAGCAGCAGATGCAGCTTGCAGCAGATACCATCGACAAAATCCCGGGAGGGGGAGATTTCAGTGGGAGGTCAAAATTGGGGCCCCCGCCCCCTCCCTGTAAAATATACCCTGCTCATCAGAAAATTATCACCAGCAGCAGTTTGGAGCGTGGACCAAATTTACAGTAATTCATACAAAATGTGAGTGACCCTACCATACCTCAATGAGTACCAGCAGCAGCTTGCAGCGTGGAAGCAAACTGTCTCTACTCGAAAATCAATTTTAAAATATCAATTTTTCGCAAGCAATAAGTACGTATTGAGGAAAATGCGGTGGTCTCTAAAAAAGACAATTCAAAATCCCAGGCCCCAAGCCTTCGAACCTGCAACTGCACAGATCGTGACTTCATGCACCGATACAGTGCTCTACTGTCTTTGAATGAAAGTCCCGACATCCGTGATAAAGCCGTGATGCGATCTGATGTGGAACCATTATCTTCACACAGAACCTGGTAGATTTCGTCCACATCCTCCATGGAAGAAATGATTGCTGCAATACAAGAGAGTAGACGGAGGCAATACTCTAACAAAGTTATAAGGGGTTCTGGCATGTTTAATGCAGAGAGAAGCACATTTCTCATGTCTTACACAATCACTGAATCTACATATTGTTGGAGTGCGAGTGTCACACGTCGATAATACCGTAAAAAAGTCAAACAGATAGCAGTACTTACAAACTCTTTCAATGACATCGTCAGTGAAACCACAACAAATGAAAAATTCAAATAAATCATTTGACATGGTCTAGCCACGATTCCTTAAACAGCATAAATTCTTGTGAGGTCACTTCAGCAGTGAAATTCCAGAAAACGTACTGGGGGCGCCATCCCCCCCCAAGTTCCAACCCCATTCCCCAATTTATCAAGTTTGCCCAAAGTTTTTGAGCACCAGCAGCAGCAAGCAGCGTGGCTCATACCTGCGATATTCCTGAAAAAGTACTGGGGGGCGCCCCCCCCCCAAGTTCCAACCCCATTCCCCAATTTATCAAGTTAGACCAAAGTTTTTGAGCACCAGCAGCAGCAAGCAGCGTGGCTCATACCTGCGATATTCCTGAAAAAGTACTGGGGGGCGCCCCCCCAAGTTCCAACCCCATTCCCCAATTTATCAAGTTAGACCAAAGTTTTTGAGCACCAGCAGCAGCAAGCAGCGTGGCTCATACCTGCGATATTCCTGAAAAAGTACTGGGGGGCGCCCCCCCAAGTTCCAACCCCATTCCCCAATTTATCAAGTTAGACCAAAGTTTTTGAGCACCAGCAGCAGCAAGCAGCGTGGCTCATACCTGCGATATTCCTGAAAAAGTACTGAAAAGTACTGGGGCGCCCCCCCCAAGTTCCAACCCCATTCCCCAATTTATCAAGTTAGACCAAAGTTTTTGAGCACCAGCAGCAGCAAGCAGCGTGGCTCATACCTGCGATATTCCTGAAAAAGTACTGGGGGCGCCCCCCCAAGTTCCAACCCCATTCCCCAATTTATCAAGTTAGACCAAAGTTTTTGAGCACCAGCAGCAGCA
>JASAND010030767.1:0-11108 GCA_030248195.1 Trissonchulus latispiculum
TACTTTCAATGTACTGCCATTTAGATAATTGAACACTTTCAACAGTAAACGTTCAGTGAACTGCCAGCCTCACGTATCTATCGCACACTGTCAATTAAAGTCATTGCTCGGATGCTGCGCTTACTTTGGTGCAAAAATTTGATAACTTGAAATAGCTATAACGAATTTAAAAGTTAGAGTAAACAATATTTTTCGGCAAAGACCTTTTCCACGTCTAGGTTTACTTCGGTCCAACCTGAGGTAACCTTTTAAAAATAATACATGACAAGTAAACAAAGTTTGACGATACTGCTGGCTTTAAAATCGCATTAAAAACCTAAACCAAAACACTTGACCAGGCAACCTGGACCATTGCCTTAAAACAGAAACTTTTAAAACATCCTAGATACTTTTATTCACATTTTTTTAATCCACAACAAATACTTTTATTCACTTTCATATTCGCACAAATCAAATAACAAACAAGCGATTACGTATATTTGTATTCAAACTGCATTCGTTTTGCACACTCGTCTTTAAATTGCTTCAGTTTGGATGGGTCGGTAATAACAGTCTAAAATCAGTAAAGAACTGTATAGACGAAAAAGGAACAACCAAGGAGATAATATCTACCCCCAAGACAGAAGTGCAGACTGAAGTACAGACTAAACGAACAGACTGACTAATCTGTTTCAGACCTTAATGCTTATCTTAATGCGCTGTGTGAGAATTGTAACGACTATGATACCTACTTCTCATAAAATGGCATGACAGCGAACATTCGAAGACGCAGAGCGTACAGTTCTCTGTTGAAGGCACCAGAACAGTAAGCCACTAGGTGGGCCTCTATTCTTGTCATTGCGTAATGGGGCTCCGACCAGAATACGCGAATGTTCCCCCGTTTGGGGTGCGGGTCGACCAGAACGACAGCGCATACCCCCCCACCTTTGTTTGGTGGGGGCATTGCAAGTAAGTTAAGTTTATTGTTAATGCCGTGTTGTAGTAAGTGAAGTGCACTGCAAAGCCCGTTTACTCTCTATTATGGTGCCCTACCGTTTTGTTATATCTAACCTAAGCTTAGTCATTGAATTGTAACTGGTGCACTACATCTTCCTTATTTATTGTTGACTATTGTTTTGGCAGGCTTGATTTCCGCTGATTTCTCGTTCATAGTCTACTTTATTTTTGCATGTATTGTTTTTAGTGCTTCTGCTAATCCTGGAAAACGCAAGTGTCAACCGGGACCCTCATCTGAGTCAGAATCCGAAGTCAGAAAGACCTCGTGACTGTGCCGTGTTGCTTTTTGGGGTTATTTTTTCTCTGTGAAACTGTGTACATTTGAGCTGGTTATTTTTGTTTCTCTTTCTGTCTGTCTGTTATGTCTGTTTATCATGAGTATGTCTGAAATGTGTGTCTTTAGTAGGTGCAAGTTGGTGCAAGTTTCTAGAAGTTAGTGCAAGCTGCTGATTGAAATATTATATGAATGTCCGTTCCATGTTGGTTTAGTCCATAAGCCTTAAAGTTTGAATTTTCATTTTGCTATAGCTCAAGTTTACCTGGACCTGGACCTTAGTACTTTAAATCATTATACTAAACATCTTTTTCTGTCAGAATCTTGTTTCTTGTGATCCAGTTTTAGCATCAGCTTTACTTATTAACTGTGTACATATTAGCTCTTTGTGTTAGCTGTTTCCTATGTCTTTTCTAGTTATGTACGTTTTATGTTTGTCGTTTCCCACACGGCACGCCACGTCTAAACGCTTAAACTTCTCGGTTTTCTGTAGCTCAAGTTTACCTGGACTGTGCTCTTTTTACTTTGAATTGACCAAATAATTTTTTTCTTTTCATTGTTCTGCCCTTTACTCTTATTTAAATTTACAATACGTAGTCTTTTTGTTATCAGTCTTTCAGTTAAAGTATGTTTTGGCATCTGTTTATTGCTTTAAGTCAGTTTTTTCAGCAGCTTTATTGGAGTTTTTCTTTTTGTCACTGCATTGTGCTATGTAATGATGTTTCAGGCGGCCCATATATTTTCAGGTTCAGGCCTGCTAATTGAGGATTTTCAGTTTCAGGCGGTTTTTCGTCGAAATTACAGATTCAGTTTCAGTTCTCTATTTTATCTAATTTTCAGTTTCATATTCAGGCCTCACTCACATTATATTCAGTTTTTGTTTTAGGCCTAGACATAAATTTTATTTTTTCAGTTTTCAATAGTAAAATTAACACAACAGCGTTTCTTGAAAAGCATGCAATGTCGCAAATGCCAAATGCCTCTATAAGTTTTGTTAGGTGTTTCTTTATTCATGTAGTCAACCAGTTGACAGCCAGCAGCTTTATGTTATACTGAAATGTTGGTTTATGTCAGAATTTATCCTTTATTGTGCCTTTGCTGTAGTAATATGCCATAGATTTGCCTTGCATTTCACCGAAATTTCTTATGTGTTCCTGGTTTTTTCTATGTGCGAGCAAGTTTTGAATTATTTGAAGGATTTGAAGTTACCAATTTGAATTTTTGTTTTCTATTCGGCTTTTCTGCTTAACCCGTGACCATTCCTGATACCATGTTTCATTTTATACGGTTTATTGTTGTCTTGATTTCTGAACGTTTAACGTGTAACGAGTAACCCACGAATGTTTTGACGGTGTAAATAAAGTAACGTTTTCTTTTTATTAGGTAGGTAGGCTTAAGTAGTTTTTCATAGGTAGTTAGGCTTAGGTAGCAGTTTGTTGGCGGTATTAGTTTAGTAGTTACTTTTTCGTTATGTAATCAGCAGTGCAATATTACATCCATGCGGAGCTAATTGGAGCGTACGTAAAAGGCTAGGAAGGTCACGTGTTTGAGATTCGTCGAAGCAGAGCTGGGTTTAATCCTTCAGCAAGCACTGTAGCACCTGCCGTTGCCTATTATACTACTCGCAAATCCTCCTGTGTCCCAGTAATTCAAGGATATCCGAGTATACGTTTCTGCTTAAACTGACATCTCCACTGGTCTCGTATCCGCATGGAATGTGCTCGAACGACTCGGCTCATCAAATCTGCCCTGCCTGGCTCAATTATGACGGGCTCAAGTCCTACATGACGGGCTCAAGTCCTTCATGACGGGCTCAAGTCCTCTCCGACAGACCCATGTCCGTAGAGTGCCGCAACGTCCTGGACTCTTTTCCACCACCGAGTTGAGTAAGTAACTTCACAGGACAGTCAGCCACTACGTGCTGTCACTAGGATTTGACAGATGCATAATTTAGGGCTATTTTTGGGATTTGAGTTAGGGTATTTTTCCAAAGTTCGTACCTAATTAAATAAATAAATAAATAATTTTGTTGTGACAATTTTGTTTGTGTTTGTGATTTTGTCTGTATAATCGTATTCATTTTAGGTTAATTTTGGTAATTGTTTCCTTTTCAGGTCTAAAAATAGCAGTCGTCTGCTCCAATAACACCATAATACTGTAATTTTGTGCAAACTTTTATATACGTAGATATTGGTATTTTTCTCTGGTTTCTAGGAAAATGTTTGAGTTGTAAATTAATCGTTTTTTCAAAAAGAACTTTTAGATTCAAGAAATGAGTTCGAATCAAAATGGACGAATGAATTAGATTAGTTACCACTAATGGATTTTCACTCCAATCATAACGGTTGATTTCCACAACGTTGGAAAATCCCCCTCCTTGCCTTCAGAGGCGTCAGCACCCACGCCGGTGTATAATGGCTACAAAAACGAGCCCCTTAACTTCTGTTGATACAGAAGCAGAGACCAGGACAAATGACTTGCCCAAAATCTAATCGCTGAAAACTTATTTGTTTACACCCTATATATATGCTCTCATTTCGCCATCAGCGTATTGAGTACTTGAGTACTGGGTTGTCCAGTAGTTTTAACAAGACAATCCAGTATGGACCTCCAAAAATATTTCGGGGATGAAGCTACTGAATTTTCCAGTAATTTTTATTCCTGCTGGAGCAGGAATGTATAAAAAAACTAATGTCTTGTGTATAGTGAGTCATTTCTCTATTTAGACGCCCTATCTTCAACACAGGGCTAGCTTAGGTGAGTTTTTTTGCATTAAGATTATGCAAATTAGGTTTCGATCCTATTAAAGCAGCAAAACTGGCAACTTTTATGCAGTCTTCGACTGTCAGCAATCTACACGGTTGCAGATTTTTGAGCACTAGTGTAGCTTCGGAGCTACACAAAGGTGCAGTAGGTAAGAAGGTTCTAGCTCGCGCTGGGCATCATAAGCCAGTCCAGTCATGGCAAGGGCAAGCATAGGCCTGCTCTTCCTGATCTTTATTTAGATCAGCGAGAAAATATTGAGCAGCGGGATGAAAGTCATGAAATTCTAGTCTTGGGAATCAACGACATTTTGCTATTTATTTGGGAAGAAATATGTACGTTTTAAAGTTGTACTGCTGATTCCAATGTTGGTACTTATTGCATAGTGCAATACTATTTTTTGTTTGCTGAGGAAAGTGACATATGGCCTCATAAGAAATAACAAAGATTCATTATTTTATAGGATATTTTAAAAGATAATAGTAGTTTGATATCAACGGAAATAAAAAATACCAGGTGAAATTTTAATGTAAACCTGAAGCTTCTAAATGCTTAACCGTCCTTTTAATTAGGACAATTTTCGTATTTGAAGAATTAAAAGGTCAAAACAGGAATACTGCCCTTTTTGGGGCCAACTTGTTACTGGTTTTTCCAGTAATACCTACTGGACTCCTGAAACATTCCGAGCACCAAAATACTGGATTTTCCAGTAATTTCTACTGGTTTCTCCAGTAATATTTACTAAACTTCTAAAATGCTTTTCACCAAAACTATTGATTTTTGCAGTCATTTCTACCGGTTTTCCCCGCAATATCTGCTAAGCGACTCCCAACACCAAAACAACTGGATTTTCGAGTAATAAGCTGTGACAATTTCCCAAAAATACTGAATCTTAAAAGACTGTTATCTGCCCTCACTAATTAACTAGGAAGCACTTAGTTGGACTCCTTTGTTCACATTCAAAATAGACATTTCGGACAATTCCGCGTATTTGCATTTGCTCATGAATACAATATACTCAATAAAAGGCCATGATTTACCAAAAACAGTAGCTACTGATCCTACACACTTAGACGCTTGCCAGCAAAAATAATTGCCGCTGTTTTGTGTTCTAAATCAGAAAAATTTGCTCTGTTCCTGTTTTCGAGTTTGTGCACATGAACTTGAGCGAATGAGCTTGCTCCAAGTCCAAATACGTCTTGGGTTCGAAGGGTTATGACACCACCTTGCTCCAATCGGTGGGGAAGAGGTATCAGCCGCTAGAGTGCAGTTGTTTAAGAGCAGAACGTCAACCAAATCTGACGGATCACACTAAGTCCTATACAAAAGTTTAATTTGTATTGACGACCTAAAAACCCTGATTTTATTGGTAGAAACTACATAGGTTCCGTTTAAGCTTCGGCTACGACTAACTCTGCTATCTGCTTGGCATCGATTACGCAGATTAAAATTCACTGACCGTCGACATGAACAGTATCGATTAAAAAGCGAAATTTACTTAATTTATTATTATTATTATTATTATTATTATTATTATTATTATTATTATTATTATTATTATTATTATTATTATTATTATTAGATTTAAATTTACCGCTAAATTTAAATGTAAGCTTATCCTAAGCTAACGAAAAGCTGAATCAAAAAACTGATTTCAGATTCGTTCTCAGCGCCCCAGAAAACCCATGTACGCAAGTTTTCAGCGAATTTTTTTTAAAAAATTTTTTGTTCCCCTTGGTCCCCCTTACCAAGCTAAACGTTAAAATTTTAGAATTTTTTTAATTTTTGAGTTCATCAGCCCCTACAATTTTTTTTAATTTTTGAGTTTATCAGCCCCAGTATGCACCCACACAACATTTGAAAGTTATTGGTCAAAAAATCAAAAGTTAGGGCTAGGGGGGATTGCGAAGAGACCCATAGAAACTAGTCTGCTCTAACATCATTGAAAAGGCCAATATTTCATTTATGGTTGAGAGTATGCTAGCAGTCCAGCAGATATTCTACAATTTGTACAATTTGGAATAATTTACCTAATTGTGTGGTGAATGCTGCTAATCCTGTTGTTTTTAAGAAAATGCTTTTAACAGAATGCGACCTCACTATTATGTGAAAGGCTCAGCTTAAGTGGCCGGACAATCGGCTCTGCTGTGTCTTTTTAGTTGCAGGTCACTAGTATTATATTTTTGGGACCACAATGCTTTGTTATTGTTATCCTGTACTCTGGCATTAAAGATAAAGATAAAGATATTACCTGCAAATCAGCAGAAAACACTGGAAAATGCAGTATGTTTGGTGCTCGGAGCATTTTGAGAATCCAGTAAATGTTACTAGAGAAACCAGTAAAAAGCACTGGAAAATCTAATATTTTTGGCGCTCGGAGTATTTCAGAAATCCAGTAGATATTTGTGGGAAAAGTGGTAAAAACTACTGGAAAATCCAGTATTTTCTTGTTTCGTCACATTCTGGGAGTTTGGTAGAATCTACTAATGAATCCAGTACAAATTACTGGAAAATCCGGTACGTTTTGATAACCCAAATCCAGTAAATATTACTAAAATATTTAGTAGAAACTACTGGAGAATCCAGTAATTTCTTACTAAGACATTTCCAGTAGTTTGTACTGGACCACCTCCAGTACCTATTACTCCCCAATCAGTCATTAAAGTCTTTAGTATTTCTGAGCTACTCGAGTTGTTCAAGCAGAAACTACTAAAGCATTTCCATAAGTGTAATGTATTTGGTATATTATTCGTTGGGTCGCGTTTTTGGCCTACTTTCGACCTTCTCAGATTTCTACTATTTTTAATTATTTTGCTGTCCCAAGGTTCACAGAACAAGACAACTGCATTTTGCATAGTATATATTGCTACAATTATTGTTCGGAGTCGTCCAAAATGAGGGACATCCGTTAAAGTTAATCATGAAAAGCTAGGCTAACAAATTTTTCACTTCATAAGACGCGTTCCTTTACTTTACGCTCCCACGCGTTTGCATCGCCCAAAGGCTTGCGCAACATCCACTCTTGTCTTACAAAGCGCCCTGTTGCAAAGGAAGTACATAACATGGACGGGACAGGACAGTTTCAGTCGGAGTTTTCAGTTTCAGTTCATTAAAACAGTACAGTTTCAGGCATTCGGGTCTAATGGAGACCATAATTTGATGATTATTTAGCCTCCTTCTACAAATGTTAGTGAAATAATAGTAGCTTGGCACTTTCAACTATTAAAGGGAAATTAGATTTAGTCCAAGTTTGCGGTCTTTACCCAATCTAGTTTTCTAAGAACGCAAAGAAGGGTATATATGTCGTAGTAATGTCTGTATTCAGTAAATACTGTATTTACTGACCGATTTCAGTAAATACGGTATTTACTAGTAAGAATGGTATTTTCTTTAAACTTACTATCTTTACATGTAAATACCATTTTTACTGAAATTCGTTCAGTAAATACTGTATTTTCTGGTAAATTCTGTATTATGTCTTAGACGCCTTTATCTTTGTGTGTGGCTAGAGGTTCAAAGGGCAAGCTGAGGTCATATTTAAAGCCAAAAGATAGATAATACATTATCACAATATGTTCAAAGGGAGTGCATGAAGATAAACTCCAGACGTTAAAAATATTAGTTTACAAAATTAAGAAATTGTTTTAATTTTAACACAGTTTTTAAAATCAAAACAGATACATGTTTTATACACGTACGTTTTCTGTATTTTCTAATAAATTTTGTATTTTATACAGAATTTAAAATACACTATAACTCTATAAGTTTACTTTAAGTTTTAAAGTGCTATTCGTGTATTTTTATATTACGAAACTAAGTAAGATTAAAACCATTAAGCAACCCATTAATTTTTATTTAATCGTAATTCATTATGATTATATAATAGATACATATCTGTTTTGATTTTAAAAACTGTGTTAAAATTAAAACAATTTCTTAGCATTGTAAACTAATCTTTATGTACCCCCTTTGCACATATTGCGATAATGTATGACCTATCTTTTGGCTTTAAATATGACGTCGGCATGCCCTTTGAAGCCCTAGCCACACACTAAGACAAGGCGTTTAAGACAAAATACAGAATTTTCTAGAAAATACAGTATTTACTGGACGAGTTTCAGTAAAAATGGTATTTACGTGTAAAGATAGCAAGCTTAAAGAAAATACCATTCTTACTAGTAAATACCGTGTTTACTGAAATCGGCCAGTAAATACAGTATTTACTGAATACAGAAATTACTACTACATATATATAGCAAAATAATACAAAGGCACTTCTCTTAAAAATGTACATATAGAAACTGTCCAGAACATAGGTATATATTCGTCATAATAGCATAATTGTATGTAGTATATAACTATTTGTCATACGTAACCTACGAAATCTGTTTATCAAATTTGTCGAAATATATTTGTAGTTGTTTATTAAATTGTAGTATTTACTGTTGATAAAATCTCTCACTGTATAACTGTTTTGTATAATCTATATAATTCCATGATATTCTATTATTTATATCCGTACTATATGTCACACATACTCAAATATATACATACAATATTAAATGACATTTTACTGTTTGTTTACGTAATTTCGACTGATGTGCCCCAGGAGGTGCGATGAACGACCAACTCGTTTCATTTTGATTCAATCGTGTTGGTAGTTCGTCGGCTGACAAATGGCCTGTCAGCCGATGGTGTTCCTTTTATAAGAGAACAGAAACCCATTAAAATTCACCTCCCATTCAAACTTAAATTTCACCTCTTATCAGCCCTATTTAATTCCTTCAGGGCATTCTGTTCTCCTATAAAAGGAAATGCTCATTCACTGTAAGTAGTCGTTGTCTGAAGAATAAAGACATTGCGGACTACGGAATACCAGACAAATCGACTACTTGGGTGAAACGAGCTAACAGGAACTTGGGCCAATCCACTGGGGCTAATCTACGTCTACTTATATACGTAACGAACTTGGGTAAACCCTCAGCTATAACGATTAATTTGGGCTAATCGAACTTGGGTTAATCTTAACCTCAGACATATAAACTTCAGCCAAACTTGGACAAACCCACAACTTCAGTACTTACGTACGTCCAACCGTTACATTTTTGGAGGTTCCACCGAAATTTGGACTCTGATCGCTGGATTCAAAGTCCAGAGTGCAACCGTTACGGTTATATTAACCCTCTGGAATTCTGCAAAGCGGCAGATTATGCCGGAGCCTTCATACGAGCCGCAGACACTAAGTGGAAATTAGACTTCACCAACCACTCGGATATTTTCATCCCTGATTTCTGTGCTAGTAAACAGTTACTACCATCCGTCCATATTTCCACCTATGGTATAGTTCGACAGCTCACACAATACTCTCTCTCCGCCCTTAACTTTATCGAAACGCAAGCGAATAGCTATGCTCAGGAGCTCCCCCCCCGGAGAACTTATCTACTTACCACGGGACCATTATCAGAGAATGTTTACGGCTCCGTGCCGCTCCAACCTCACTCCGCAAATGATACCTCTGTTTCAGTTACCGAGCGAACAGGACTTCGCTACACAGTTTGAAGCGATCACTGGGTGGAGAGTCGAGTTCTCAGAAAGAACTTGCTTATGGGAGATTCGCCAAATGTGGGGGCTCGGGGTTATGTTAGCATAGCCGCTCGGTCTGTAAAATTGGCTGCCCATACAGCAATGTGCGCCCGTTTCGCTGACTGCTCTCTATCTGAGAACCTGACCTCCCAGTGTTTGTGCATCAAAGCAAGCGACTTAACCTTTCATAGCCCAGAAATAGAAGAGGAGCTCGATGCCATTTTTGAACTTTCGCTAAACGAACACAGTTTCACTCGGTTAACCACAGCATACTTCGATCCGGTCCTCTATGAGGACATAGACGCTGGTATCTAGAACCCTGCTCATATCCCTTAGAAGACAGTATATATATATATATATATATATATATATGTATATATATATATATATAGCATAACAATGTCCATGTATTTATTCTGTAAATAAACATATATACATATGCCCTTATTCTCCTATCAGTTATATATATATATATATATATATATATCTCCATGATCATATTCCCTCACAATGCCATATATATCTATCCGTATTATACACTGGAATGTTACTACAATTACATGTCTTTTGTCTATTCCAGGAGACCGAAATGGAGATCCTCAATGACTTAGCCATTGAACTGCTGGACAACGAAGATCCAAACGCGCCAATCTCCCCGATCACAGAGCCTGTTGATCCTGATGCTGCCGCATCGCCACCCGCGCAGGATCCTCCGTCCCAGACCCCCGACATTACAATCAGCGAGGGAGACAAAATCGACCCACCACACTTCGAAGATCCCTGCGACCCGTTGGGACTCAACCGAAGTCCCCCAGAGCTCCAAACCAAAAGGTCTGTCCACGAGACCTCCATCGACTAAACGTCGCGCAAACCGCAATGAGGCGGCCCGCAGCCCCAACCGCAACGGGGCAGTCCACAGCCCCGACAGCAACGGGGCGGCCCGCAGCCCAAACCGCAACGGGGCCCGGCGAAGCCCCCAACAATTCACCGACCAACCGAAGAATGGCTACCGTGCCAGTTGGGGGTCCCACCGTTACCGTCCATACAGGGCGGACCAACACCAAGGACCGAACCTTCGTAAAGACCTACAGGGGTACCAACCAGCTTATACGACCACCAGTGGTATCCCCTCACTCCTGTCAACCGTCTTCCCCACCAGAACAATGAGCCAGGAGGCAGGTCAACCTGTGCCAGCTACTGGCCATGCCACGCAGCAGGTTTTGCCAGGGTCCACGGTCATGGGCGATAAGGCTATTGCGACGCCAAAATCGGTCAGTACAACGCCCACTCCTGCTGTCGAGGCGAAAACAGCGGACAAGGAATCTGAACCGATCAAGCTGAAGACCACAAGAGTCGAACTTTGGAAAACCGTCACCAGCAGCTACACCCTACCGGAGACAGCTGGCTACAACATCAACCTGCCGGAATCGCAACAGCAGCATTTTACAACTGGCAAGGACCATCGCGGGAATCTGCTCCCTTCTCCTTCTTC
>JASAND010030771.1:0-27296 GCA_030248195.1 Trissonchulus latispiculum
CCGCCCCGCGGGTACCTGCACGGGTACCCCGCGGGTACCCCCACCCGCATACAACTCTGACGTATCTATCTAGCCAAGAAACTATCTAGACGGTACAAATGTGGTCTTGTATTTCAAATTTGGCCTACAGTTAAAGAAGCAAAACGCAAAATTAAGCCCTTCACATTCTTCAAACTAGTATTTTAAGTTAGAATAATACAATATTATAATCGAAAGAATGAATGATGTCACTACAAAAACTCCGACCCGACAAATTAAAGTCTGGTGTGGGGATCAAACCCACTACCTTTGGATAACTAGGCCAACACTATACCGATTGAGCCACACAGGCACAATTGAAACAAGCTTGAATTTGTTGCCAAACTGTAGTGATACGTTTTTGAATTGGCATATATATTGCCCTATGAAGAAAGATTCGGGAAGGAAAATACAAGCTTAAAGGGGCATCCAGGGTTGTCAACTCATAGATTGTTTAGCCAAAACATTACATAACCAACACTCCCAGCCAAAAATAAAAAATCGCGATCGAGCACCCAGTTTCTCTCTCCTACCGATCTCGTCACACTCCTCTTGTGCAAGGATCTGCTGAACCAAGCTTAGTAACAGAGAGAACGAATCAAAGATGTGTCACTGCAGCACATTTGATCCAAAAATTTAGAAATCTAACACAAACTGTAACTAGATAGATGCACAGTCTCGTTCCACGACAAAGTAAAGATGGATAGCTGAGTTTAGCTGAACTTATGTAGGATTGATACCATTGACAACTGCAAGTATAATCCGTTGGTGGGGAAACTAACAGTTCAGGTTGCACCGTTTCAAACTGAATGACTTATCCACGAGCCAGCCTCTTAAATAGTAAATCGGGCCGGATCAAAACTGATGCCTCGGGCAATCAACTCCTTCAGGAGCGAAACTCTTAACTGGATCAATTAAAGGGTTATGGCGTCAAAAATTGCAGAAGCCAGAACTGGCTGTGATGTGTTCACCAAAAACGTGCTCCCAAAATTGTGTAATGAAAAAGTTTGTGCTGCAGGAACAGTTTAAACAGGGTATGGGAGACAATTTTTGCATCCAAGTACAATAAAAAATACGCCCACTTTACAGTAAAAAATTAGCCATCAACAACTGGTTTCTGCGATTTTGTTTGCATTTTCGAAAAAGAGTATGCAAATCCTACACTGTGGTGACTCAATCCTTAACGTCAACTGTTTGACTGAAAATTCTGCCGCTTCAAAACTGTAACCTAGATTATTTCATTGTCACAAATGACAATTACAACGGCAAAAACAGAGCGGCCCGAAAACAGTCAAAACTGATGGCTAAATTATTAAAACAACACTATATATACATTTTTAGCGCTTGTTGTTTGATTAGTGGAAAAATTAGCGACAGGGACTTAATAGTCAAGTACACTCAAAACAAAACGACATCCAAACAACTTGTTGAAATAAGCAAATTAATCTATTTTAAGTATTTTTATACCGCCGGAGGCGGTATACTTGTAATGGGTTGACCCATCTGAATTCATATGTTTTGCATGTAAACTGCTTGGTGCGGAGGATTTCCGTCCTATCTTCAACACATGTCCCTGTTACGCAGGTTTTTTTGCCCAACAATTTTTCTACGATTTTGCAATTTTTAGAGCATCATTACAGTCAATTTAGTTAATTTTCAACGCCCTGTAAATTGTTTTGCACACGATCACTCTCCACCTTTTCTCATATTACCGAAAATCGGGCGTTATTTGCCTGTCACTTGATTGGCAGAGGTTTAACAGATCAATAAATAGCTACAACTGATGTTAAAATTTTCGTGTGCAAAGACTGATTTTGCGCTTGCACTATATTTATTTCATTAGTGTTTGCTTTGCTTCAGAATTTAGATAAAATAAATTGTTTAAAATAAACATATATAGATAAATGATAACTTTCCCTCTCGCAGTTTACTCGATAAAATCGCTATAGTCAGAGTAGTGTAGTGACTAGGGTGTCCGCTTGGCACTCTTTCGGACACAGATCGAATCCTTCTTCCGGTATAATTTTAGTTTCACAATTGGCAGTGGCAAATGGCAATAAAATACTCTCATTCTTTTGTCTCAGAAACGGTAAATGTCGTGGAGTTGAAACTAGTCAAAAGCTAACGTCACCGTACACTAGAACAGTATGATGAAAACAAACAAAACGTTGAACACATAAATCCCAAACTCTACGGCGGTATTATTCCCCTTTTAAGGGGTAACTTGTTATTGCTGCTGGAGCAAACTGTATTAAAAGAGAATTAGGATGTCTTTTGCAATATCCCTCATTTCTTTATTCAGAAGCCTTATCTTCAACATAGGGCTGAGTTTTTAAGAGAGAATATGCAAATTAGGCTTGTCAGCTAGCCTTTAAGCACCTGGATAGATTTTGCGCTTGGCAACCGAAACAATTGCGTATTTTATAGCACAAGTGTAGCCTGGGATCATAAAACCCCAAGGTGCACTAGGATTAAGAGGTACAGCTACGCTCTTAATATTTAACTTAAAAGAAAGAATATTTGGAAATGAATTTCTCTCTTTCTTCTTGCAATAAGCCAAAGTTAAGGCAAAGGTCAAAAGTTAAATATGAGCGTAGCTGTACATACATAGATCACATTTAGCCAGCCTGTTTGCATTCAGTTAACAGACTTACATTACTTTTCCGCACTGAAGTTTAGCGTGCAACGTTAAAGTTTAGAAAGAAACAGACACGACCAAAGCAAGCGCTCTAATAAATGGAGGATTGAAACAATATCGTAGTGACCTCTTGTGGCAGCCTTTGCAAAAGCGACCTCTTCTTGAACCCACCCCATTTGGGTTTCTTTCTGCTATTTAATTGGCTGTTTGCGTACCCCCCGGGAACGCAAATCTCCAAAAGAAAATTGCAGCAATACCTCAGCTTTTACAAGCGAATCGACTCAATTGCTATTGAATAATAACAGGTCTACCAAGAAATACTGCGCGTTTTGGGACCAACTTGATATTAACTTTAATAAAAAATAAAATACCACACCTAGTGAACACAGTAAACGGATTTGTTATTGTTATCGCCATCTGCATCCTACACACCGGATACTGCTGCAAGACAAAAGTTTTACGGTGGGGAAAATTAAAACAATTAATTAACGTCAGCATCCCAGGGACTTTGTCTACCTTCAGCGCTCAGCATCGGCAAGAATGTCTTAAAATTCTGTGAAAACAAACAAAAACCTTATTACTAACTTTAAACATTTCAAATGGGAAGAAACATTAACATTCAACAAAGACTTCTTTATTTTCCTGCAAATTAGATGTCACCGAATATCTAACATTTAGTCAGTAAAAAGTTGATAAGTCCAGAATTGTCTGCTTCGAAATTATTCACTAAAAGGTTAAATGTTTAAAAACTCTACAGAAAATTCCATTCGGAATTACTAGCAGTCCACGAGATGTCCCGAATATGTTCGATCGGGTTCGAGCCCCACCATGGTTTGAAAACGACTGTCACAATTTGGGAACTCAGGTTCCAAAAAGGGTTTCTGGGGGAAATTAACGCAGGCTATTAAATTATTTAATCTTACCCGGGGCCAATGTTATCAATTAAGCAACTAAGCCAGTCTAAAGCATGTGATAAAATAGCAGAAATACTCCGGGTTAGGAAGTTAGGCGTTCATAGCATCGAAGGGAATTTTCTCAAACCTAAGTTTACCTACACCTCTCTATAATTTGACTCCTGCACATGTCTGGCAACTAGGAAACTGGAAACAGGATCGCAAAATCAGAAAAAATACAGTTTCAGCTAGTTTTCAGTCTGTTCCATAATTAGGCTAATTAATTAAATAATTAATTCCATAATGATAGCTGCACCACGGAAGCTATAAAATTGGTTGAAAGTAGAAGATCTGACTACAAAATGGATCATTCTTGTGTATGTACATTAAATGCAGTACTGTATGATTTTAGAGAATAAACACTGTAACACCCAGACAACACTTTCTTAACTTTTCATTACAGAAATTGTAAAAATTCTAGGAAAATAATACTATCAGCAGCAAAAGCAGTAAACTTTCTGGTAGTTTTCATTGGCAATTTCAGAAAAATGTGGAAAAATAGAAACTATGGCTAAACTTATGTCCATAAAATTTAAAATGAAATAAATTAGAGCAATTTCTTCTATTCAAAAAACGTCCTGCATCTAGGACTGCGTTTACGCACTTTCAAAGTCCGATTAGCAATAAAACTGCAGTCAGTCTTGCAGAATCACTGTTGCAATTGCAATGTTTGCACTGCTATTGGCGCATCGCACAGTACAACTTTCCGAAAGATACATATAAAGCTTCAAGAAACTTAAGAAAATTGAGACAGGGGGTGCTACATAGGAAGTAAAATACCTTAGGTACAAAAATCCTTAAATTGCATTTATTAGCTGTCTTTCATCCCCGAAATGTCCAATAAGTCTCGTTGATATGCAAAGTATAATTATTGTAGAATTGATTTGAAGCTCTCTTAGCCAGCTTTCCCACTCTCCCGACAGCTACCATTTTAAGTCTCACTTAAAGCTTGAGTACTCATTGGGGGAGGAAGGGAAGTCAGTAAATCTGCCTACATCGAAAACAATCGTCTTGTTTCGCCAGCTCTGCTTTCTGACACTTATATTCCTTCCAGTTTGCGATAAACAACACGAACGGAAACCGCAGAATTTTAAAATGCGAAAGACAGATTATGATGCATATTATTTTCTGGAATTTAGGTGTTGTAAAGAATTGAAGTTATTTAAAAATGTTAAAAAATGTTGTTAGTTAAGATCCGTCTATCTATGATATCATACCATTATAACCAAGCTATATCTATAAGCTGTAAGCTGTGATCTGTTAAGCTAAGATCACAATATTTTGGCGACGATATGGAAGTTTTTCGCCCACCTCAGTCATTCTTGGAACATCCGGGGGAACCGCATATCCCCTGGAATCAGTGGATCCAGTTATTCCAGAACTATCTAATTGCCACTGGGGCTGACGACTATCCGGACCGGAGGAAAATCGCGATACTTCTCCATTGCATTGGCACCGAAGCCCAACGCATATACAGAACTCTGCCCCCCGAACCCAACGGAAACCCTGACCTTCCCAACGGTGAACTGACTTATCTTCAGGTGGAACAGTTATTGACCAGACATTTTGCGCCAAAGCAAAATACTGTTACTGCCCGACACCAATTCCGTCAGAGGCGCCAGAAGCCTGGTGAGAAGTTCAATTCCTTTCTTAGTGAACTTCGCTCGCTCTTGCCTCCTTGTGAGTTTGGAATCTCACAAGAGGACATGTTGCGAGATCAGATAGTTGAGGGAGTGGCTAACGCGAAGGTCAAAGAACGTTTATTGATGGAAACGAACTTGACTGTCGAACGTTGTGTACAATTAGCCACCCAAATCGAAAAGGCCCTGACGGAAGCTAAAGAATTGAATACAACCACTACAACGGCCATCAACAAAGTGTCCCAACCGACGCACTATCTGAATCGCAAACCTTTCCAGAAAAACAACAAATCGTCTTATCCGTCCTTCTGCATGAGATGTGGAAAAGACCACAGATCTTCGAAATAACGACTGCCCCGCCAAAGCTAGTACCTGTAACTACTGCCACAAACAAGGTCATTACGAGAGAGTATGCAAACAGAAGAAAACACAAAGACTTCATCGACCACAACAAATTCGTCAAGTTGATACAACCGAAACATCCAACTCTGAAGGCGACGAAACCCTTCAAGTCCTGAGTGTTCAAAATGGCAACCTCTCCAAAACATTAACCTGCCGCCTTGCTTTAAAAGGAAACAAAGAAATCCAGTATATAACTTTTGTTGTGGATACGGGAGCCCCAGTATCTCTTCTACCAATCCAAGTTTATAAAACTCTTTCATGTCCAACACACCTCAAGCCAGCCACAACGAAATTAGTTGCTTACGACCGCCAACAGATTAAAACCCATGGCTCGGCAACTGTTACTGTGCAGTATCTCAACGAACCCCATACCGTGGATTTCTTCATTGTCGAAGGAACACAAGCTTTGTTGGGTCTTGACCTGATCCAAAAGCTAAAGTCGAACATTAATGGTGAACATGTAAAACCATAAATGAAATCACTACTGCGCAAATTCAAGAGATGTACCCCAAACTTTTCTCCGAAGAATTCAAGAAAATAAAAGGCTTTCAATTCCAGATAAAAATCACGCCTAACGCCCGTACAGTTATTCAGAAACACCGCAGTGTACCATTTGCCCTAAAGGATAAAGTCAATGAAGAATTGCTGCAACTAGAAAAGGATGGAGTCATAGAGCGGATTGAAACATCTTCCTGGCTACATCCTATGGTGGCGGTAATCAAACCAAATGGTAAAATCCGAATTTGCTGCAATCTGAGAAAGTTAAACGACGTGATAATACCAGATAAATTTCCTCTACCTATGATCGAGGAAGCTTTTGCTACACTGGCTGGAGGAAAAATCTTCACAAAAATTGACCTGAAGAAAGCTTACTTTCAGCTAGAATTATCTGAAGATAGCCGCCCATTGACAGCTTTCAGCACAGAATCTGGAATCTATCAATACCGCCGTCTGCCAATGGGTATGAAGAACTCTGCAGCTGCATTTCAGAGAAAGATGCAGTCCATCCTTCATGGAATTCCAGGAGTGATAGTATATCAGGATGATATAATCATAACTGGTAGTACCCAACCAGAGCATGACGACAGACTACATCAAGTGCTGCGAAAGTTGGACCACCACAACATCACCTTAGAGATATCGAAGCTGGCTTTATCTCAACCAGAGATTGAATGCCTGGGACATACACTCAATGAATGTGGATTGAAGCCTAACACGATGAATCTGAACGCCATTCTGAAAGCTCCTGAACCTAAGGATTTACCAACTCTTCGCACATTTCTTGGAATGTGTTCATACTACCTGAAGTTCGTCCCGAATTTCTCCACTATCAGCGAACGGTTGCGAGCGCTTACCAGGCAAAAGAGCGACACATCTATCCCATTCAATTGGACGGAAGCCCACAAAGCTGCTTTCGATAAGATCAAGAAGATGATTGAGAAGTCTCCATCCCTTGCCTTGTTCAACCCTACCCTACCAACGTTTGTAACAACTGATGCCTCGGCTTATGGTTTGGGAGTAGTTTTGTCACAGAAACATGGATCAGAAGAAAATACGGTTGCCTTTGCCTCTTGTACCCTGAATGATCGAGAACGTCGATATTCCACAGCAGAAAGAGAAGCATTAGCATGCATTTGGGCATGTGAAAAGTGGCATGTCTACCATTGGGGAAAACAGTTCACGCTCAGAACAGACCACCAAGCCCTAACTACCCTACTGGACACCAATGGCACCGGGCATAAACCGATGCGCATTTCCCGATAGCATGCCCGGTTACTCAACTATACCTACAAGATCGTATTCAAACCGGGGTCCGAAAACGTCACAGCGGATTGCCTATCACGGCTTCCATTATCAGAAACTCAAAGTTTTGAAGATGATGACATTCCAATTTCCTTCATTGGTTCAACATCGGCCGTAACACTTTCGGAAGTACAAGAATCATTCAAAGCTGATACACTACTTCAAACAGTTACTCGATTTACTGTCGAAGGTTGGCCTCACCTCAAACAACCGGAACCTGAACTGAAGCCATACTGTCTTATCCGCAACGAAATCTTCCTTGGAGAAGATTGCGTTTTCCGCGCTCCATGTCGAATAATACCTCCTGAATCGCTGCGATCAAAGATTTTGGCTCTTGCTCATGAGGGCCACAAGGGAACAACCAAAACCAAACAGATCCTGCGTGACCACTACTGGTGGCCCGGTTTAGATGCCGATGTCAACACCTTGGTACAGCACTGCAGTGATTGTCAATTTAGTGATAAAGCTGTGGTCAGACCGTCTCCTGCTGTACTGCCGATCCCACATCCGGACTATCCATGGCAAAAAATAGCCATTGACATTCAAGGTCCATTCTCGACAGCTCCATCTCACTCGCCATATTTATTGGTCCTGGTTGATCATTACTCTCGATGGGCTGAAGTTGCCGTATGCTCACGGATAACTACAAGAGTTATCATTGATTTCTTGGATCGTCAATTCGCACGTTACGGCCTACCAGAACAACTAATATCGGATAACGGACCTCAGTTTGTCAGCTATGAGTTTGAAGAGTATTTGAAATCCAACAACATCAAGCACAGCCGTACCGCCGTCTACAATCCTTAATGTAATGGGGCTGTAGAAAGATTCAACAGAGAACTGAAAGCTAAGCTCATGACGCTTGCCAGATCACAAATACCCTGGGATCAAAAAGTTATTTCAGTCCTCGCATCATACAGAACAACACCGCACAGAGCTACAAACAAAAGCCCAGCTGAACTGTTCCTTGGTCGTTCTATCCGCACCAAGCTCAATAGTCCTACCTTTGCCTTCCACAAGGTTGAAAAGCCTGGCGCCATCAAAGAAAACGTACAAGCATATCAGCGAAAGTGGACAAAAAGAAGTGTAAAGGAGAAGAGTTTCATAAAGGTTGGGGACAAAGTCAGATACTGCCTGCCTGCAAACGCAAAGGGCGAATCCAAGTATTCCCAGCCTTTGGTAGTCATAGCCCAAAAGTCACGGAATACGTTCCTTCTGGAAAACGGAAAGATCTGGAATTCGCGCAAGTTGGTAAAGTTCCCATCTATGGACAGCTCAAAGAGTCGAGTTTCCGACGATTCTTATGTTCATCTAGCTGAATTCCCAGATATGGTTTACCCACAACCCGCTGCTCAGAATCCTGATCCGGGGCCGTTGGTTGTCAGAGATCAGCCAGTTCAAGCTGATCGCTGGCCTGCACGGAATCGGCGTCCACCGCTAAGGTATGACCCAGCGGTGGATGAATTTCGCCGTGAGGCCTACTGGGACTAAAGCTTTTAAAGAAGAAGGATGAATGTTGTAAAGAATTGAAGTTATTTAAAAATGTTAAAAAATGTTGTTAGTTAAGATCCGTCTATCTATGATATCATACCATTATAACCAAGCTATATCTATAAGTTGTAAGCTGTGATCTGTTAAGCTAAGATCACAATATTAGGGTCTGGGTAAAACCCTGCCCCGGCCCCAGACCAGCGCACGGAAAGTATAATAAGTGGGTAAAACCCGGCGCGCCAGCCCGGCGCACTTATAGTGTAAATTCTTGTGCAGTATAACAGAGGTGTATGTGTAATTGTAAAGTGTAATGTGTAAAGATTTAAGGCGTAGTTTAGCAGTTGAGTTTTATACTTTACAGTGTGTTACGCAACCTTTTCTAGCCATTTTGTATTAATTCATATGAAAATAAACAATTTTGAAATGATATGAAGTATATTTTGTAAGAAACAATTAAAAAGCTTAAAATTATTCAATATTGTTAATTCCTAAGACACGCAATATATAGGTACTTAAAACTGTAAAGTTTAAAAAATTCTTTCGTTTTTGAATTTTAAAATTAAAAAAATTAAAACTTGCTATGCATTTATTTCATTAAATGCAAATGTTTCATTGGATCAATTGAACTTTATCCCCCCTCCCAGAACCCCAATTGAACTTTATCCCCGTGTTTTACCCAGGTGCGCCGTGTCCGGGGCCAGAGTCGGTGCCGGGTTATACCCACACCCGGAATTTATGCAAACTTCACACGATCATACCAAAAACTCCTCTTGGCTCAATTGTTACTACATCGGCTTGTGAATGGTCCCAGACATGGACGTATCCAAGGGGGGTTTTGCGGGTTGAACCCCCCCCCCCCCTGGTTTTTGCCCCCCCCCGAAGTTTTTGATAAAATAGTGCGAGATTAAAATTTCTAAAATTTTCGCGCCTTCGGCGCCTTCTCCATTGCACTTTTTCAAAAATTTTGCTCCTTCGGCGCATTGCCTAGTCGTTATTGTGTATTATATAGTATATATATATTTTTATGTTCGTCTACCGGTTGGCATAGTTTTTTGCATCATGACGCAAACATTTTTAGCGATACGTAAATGAAATACGCGATCAAAAACAAAAATACGCACCAAAATAAGCAGCTCAAAAATTCGGTAGATGGAATTTCACGAGTGCTCTAAAGTAAATTTCCTGAAATAATTTACCGTAGTTTGGGGTCTGGCTTCGTCTGGGGGGTGGGGGAGGCTGCCGCCGCTTAACTCTTCGGATTCTATATTAATTATTACACAAAGTAATAGCTATAGTGCTCTAGATTAATTCCTAGGGGGGGTCTAAATTTGAAAATGTTCTTCAACTTAGATAGTTATAGTTAACTTCAATAGTTAGAGAACAGTTCGCTCACCCTAATTGGCTGGGTGTGAGCAAAAGAATCTTTTAAACCGTCAAGAACACGACTATTCTCGTATAAGATACACGTAAAAAAAACTGTTTAGCCTTCGAGTACGCCGGCCACTCATACAGACAGCAAATCTTCGGGTGTGTTAAATTTAAAACAACTCGAACGGCTTCGTTAAAGAGTTACGAGATAAAATCAAGCTGTGTAGAGTGTTAAAAAAGCTACCTGGAGATCTAAGAGTTAATTTTTAGTTTACTCTATTACATACATAGTTTTTTGGGAAAAGGTCTTTAGAAAATGTTGCAGGAAAAACCGGGAATCTCCCGTTTCCCGGATCCAAATCTGGATTCGCTCTGATTTACTGTCATGACAAGATCGTTAACATTGCAACAACTCTGTTAGTTAACATATGTATATAGTTTAAACTTTTTATTGCCATACTGCAAACGCTTCGAGCATCAAAATAAAGCTATAAAACAGTGTTTATGACATCTTCGGTTGAAGAATGGAAAATTAGAGCACAGAGATTCCGCGCAGAGTTGAATTCTAGCTCGGGGCGATTTCTAAAAAAAGTTTAGCATGATAGTGTATTTTGATTTACTCCAATAAAGTGAACAAAATGAAATTGAATGGTCCTGCTACTGTATGTAAACTTAGTAGAGTGCCCGAGTTTCGAAGTTTCCTGTCCTTTTTCGACTTCTTTCGGCTTAACTTTAATGGAATGCAGTTGTTTAATCAATTCATAAAATAATTATATCGACGTTTCTTATATTAATAATTATTATTAGACTAAATTACTCTTCTATGATGATTAGCCAACCAACCGTCAGTTAGTGCACTGGCAAACTGAAATAATCAAATTAATTTTCGAAACGTTGTTAGGATTCTCTGTTAATTTTATAAACTTAGTCTAAAGATCCGGTAACTCGCTGATTTTGTTTGACAATTACGGTTCTCATTTTTTATTTGCTGTGATTCCGTACTTCCTAAACTTAAACTAACAAACCCTAAAACTATACCAGTACATATAAGTTGTAATCATTAAAACTAGCCCAATTTCTAAGAATATGGTAAAACTAGATAAATTTAACTCCATCTTTCAAGCAGATTTAATTTATTAGACTTAGTGATATGACATGATGGCATTGCACTAAACAGAAACAACCATTCAAATTTCGAGAGTCCATGAAGTCCATGAGGGCGATGTTATCAAAAATACGTCAAAATTCAAAGATACAAGGGTAACGCGTTTATTGTTCGGTCGGGTATAATATATAATATATAGTACATAGTATATAATATAGTATATAATCTTGACGGAAACCCTAGAGTTATCCAACGCTGGGTGTAGAAGTTTGCTCTTTCATTTTTCATTCCGTTTCATTCATCGATTTTTAACCTTAACAAGTCTTATCTCAAATCCAATTTCAACCAAAATCCTGTGATTTCAACTAGTTATTATCCCAGTCCGTTTCTGTCTGCTAAACCGGATTTTCTCAGTTTTATTCAAATTTCCCCCCAAAACTGCGGAACGAGGAGTGCAAGGAGAGAAAATAAGTCACCCTCCCGTTTTTGGATGGGGGTGCCCAAGATCTTGGGGAAGGCACTGACTCTTGGCTGAGGCGACTCGTCAAATCTAATCAGCCGTTTCAAGATACGGTTATTTTGATTTCAAACGAACTGAATCAAATTTGACAATATTTCAAAGGAAAAACCGAGCGGAATCAAAGCCTTAGAGGTCCCATCAAAACAACCCTAACTCAGAATCGATTTGCCTTTTTTTGGCACAGGGCTCTTACAATCTCATTCCAGTTTTGGTACCGAATTTCGGTGCAAAACTGAAAATTAGATTCAGAGGTTGCTGTACTTCGGTCGTCAGCTTATTTCTCAGATTGACATTATTGAACCAAAGATTGCATCAGAAATATAACTCAAAGTCCAAATTACCTTACCTCAATTGTGATACCACCACATTTGATTACGACTGCTAACAAACAGAAATATTTTACGCTACAAATGCTGAAAACACTGTTTGAAAAAATACGTAGAAACTACTTAAAACCTTATTACATGTCCTAAGCTCGTATTAGTAGTACATTGACCAAAACAGTATAACACTCGGATAGTTAAGAAGAAAAGATTACTAGCGAAAGGTTACACTCAAACACAGAATTGATTTACTACAGAAAATGTTTAATAGACCAAACTGTAAACTAGGATTTTCAAGGCTGCCCTAAAACTAGTCCAATAATTTAAACTTCATACTTTCCTATAGGTGTATGTTTATGAACATAGCGAAAGTTGTCTAGAAAAATTCATGTATTTCAATAAAATTTACTATACTCTAACTTCAATTTTTCTGATATAAACTGGGCATTTTATTGGGTTGCCACGTGGCCCAGCCCTCCCGCTATCAGGGCGTCGCAGTGACCGCTCGTGTCTACAATAATTTTGACTGGAACGGTCATAAATCAAAACTCGCTTACAGTTGTCAACTAAACCTGTACTTTCGATAAAGACAACTTTCTTAGACACTTCCACAAAACTAATTCTAGAATCTGGAGATGTTTTGCTGAAGTAGAACTAACTAAGACGCTTTTTAACTGCAGCAGTTTTTTCCCTAATCGAATGTTCTAACGGTTTTAGACATAATTGGGTCAGATTTCATTATTAATTAACAGCAACAATTCACAAGCAAACTTGTGCATAAATATGTGCACACTCTTATATCAAGATGATGGCACAGTGCAAAGATTTTCCAACGCTTAGTGAAAATTGGCATCAACAACTCTGCTGCTAATTTCAGTGCTATTAGCGCCTTGGTGTATTAATTGAAGCAGACGTAGGAAAGGTTGATAAGGCTGATATGGAAGTTCAGTTGCCTGATTGCCAAGTGGTGTAGTTTGCTTCCCTTATATTCTTAGGTATACGCAAAAACTCGCTAGCCTTTGCTACCTTATCCCAGTCAGTTCCGCAATGTCAGCGATTTCAGAAATTTGTGTGGTACATGATGAAGTTTAAGGTGTTTAACTTAAAAGGAAAAGACCGGGAAGAGAAGTATAGCATTACTCGTCGATTCGGTCCGTTCATCTCGGACGGCCTCTAAAGTTTTGAGTGGAAATGAGTAAATTAGTGAATTAGTATACGTAATGAGTAAACCTTGATTGACACCAATATATATAGCTCGATAAACTGTAATTTATATGCTTACTTAAGTTTTACGATTCATATAACCACAGAACTTTAGCTAGAATTGTATACCTAACCATACTTTGTTTCAACACAAAGCGTGTCTAGTGCTGAGCAAAGAACATGCTGCAAAAACGTCGAAAGAGTTCTAGCTTTTGGTCGGTTAAACAAACTGTTTGCACCTCGCAGTGACTAAAATCCTCTAAGCAAATACCACTAAGCACTTTTGGTTATTGGCCAAAAGTTTGAATCCTTAACAATGGACAACGTTAAACAACGCAATCAAAGTTGCTCTTAACATTACAAATGATGCATTGCAAAAATTGCAACCAGAAAATTGTTTGTGTAGAAATTGCATAACCCAACCAGCCTTTCTGTTCTGTGTAAACGAGTTTTCTATTTATGTATTTATTCTAGGAATGACAGTATGGAACAAAAACGGCTGCAATTTTGCTGAAAAGTCAACTTCGGTCTTTTTGTTGTTCTGAAGCCAGCCGGATTCGGTTCAAAAATTGCATAAACCCCTATATTTGTGACAGGACATGTTTTTACGCAAAATCGCTCATCGTGTAAATAAACTTTAATCTGATACGAAACAGTCCAACATCAAACAAATCATAGATTTAAAATGCAATAGAATCAGACTACATGGCAATTTTGAATATGCTGAGATTAGCATAGTTAGTATACGACAGAATTACAAAGAATCAAATCGCACTGTAATGGAAATTGGTAATATACATTTATACTAATTGCTGTATCTTATTGTTGTTGTGTACAGGGCAACCAGGCGACTAAACCGATGAGAATTAGTTAACTGCAATGATGCACAGTCAGCACAGTGCACAGTCATATTTCCCTCGGAACCCAATTCGTGCCAACAACCAGCTAAAAGTAGATATTAACAATGAGAAACCTTTAATTAAAGCTAAGAGGTGTAACCTATTTAATTTCTTTGATCTCTGAGAACCATATCAGATGTCAGTTTCTAAGGATGACTTCAAGTGTTTGTCAAACAAATCTTGCTAATTCCTCTCCCATTTTCAGAACCAGACAAGTGGAGTTGGAATTCAGAAATAGAATTCTAGATGAAATTATTGGGTGAAATTTTAATTAATGCTCAGTCTAATTCCATTTGCGGAGGTGTGAGATTTCCCTCTTCAGCTGAATATGGGCGTAAGGTAGCAATAAAACGGAGACTGCACCCTGATCATAGATTTAGGAGAGAGGTATCAATGTGTTCTAGAAAAAGTGAGCAGTTCGGAGTAACACTATTCGTCATTCGTCTTGGGGTTCAGTGTAAGTAAAGTGTAGTTTGTTTCTACAAAAGATAGGAATCCACCACCAATTCACCACATTGATAAATGGGGTTATAATATCATGTCATGTGTTAACAATTTAATAACGAAAGAAGGAAGAAAGTCATGTACCACCGAGCAATTCGGACCCCGGTGTGACTCAACTCGGTCACTAGGCAAGCCCTCAGCAGGAACGTGTCCGGACCGGAAGTCAGGCTCGACTCCTGGACAGGATGTCTGACCGGAACGTACTGCTGAAAAGAAGCTGTATGGCTGTGGAAGTTCCAGTAGCGCACCAAGTGGTTTAGTTGCTGTGGAATGGTTTAAATATTTACCCTGTGTTGGTCAATGTTTATGAGGACACATAACACGTTAGTACTAACAAGGCAGTCGTAATTATGAGTTGAGTCATGAATCAATACATATAGAGTATATACTAGATCAAATACCAACAAAACCCAGTGTTTCTTAGATCTGGTTAGACTACATTCTTCGACATCCTGTAGACAAGAACAATTTCCAAACCAGCCAGTTTTAAACAAATCAATGCAGTATAATAATCATGGAGTCGATGAGACGAAACAATATTTTGGTGGAGACCAGTTTAAACGAACCTAAACGCTGCGAAAATGCTGAATTGCAAGACGAATTGTGAACAAGTAAACAATGCAAATTCTGTGCATCATATAAAAACTTGACCTAAGGTTTTAGTTTTAATCCAAGAACTTGTATGATTTGTTGTAAATTAAGGAAACGAGTCAAGAACGGCTCGAAGTTGTTTACCCGGTGATCTGGTATGAAAAGTGACCCAAACTGTGACCCAGTGACCCGGTTCCATCGCTGATACACTCCTTATTACGGAAACGTGATACTTTAACCTACCGTTG
This sequence comes from Trissonchulus latispiculum, assembly GCA_030248195.1. Taxonomy (NCBI): domain Eukaryota; kingdom Metazoa; phylum Nematoda; class Enoplea; order Enoplida; family Ironidae; genus Trissonchulus; species Trissonchulus latispiculum. Next base: position 15,707 of record JASAND010030771.1, read on the forward strand.
AGCTTCCTTTCCCAATCTGAATTTTGGATCTAAGTAGTCAGATCACTAATTTGTTATCGCTTCTGTACATAGACTGTAAATGTATCTGTTTCTTCTTTTCAGCCTTAACTGCCATTCTCTTTACTTTTAACAATTAATTAGTTTCATTTTTTAAATTTATGTATTCTACCTGTTTATGCAAGATGTAGTTTTATCATCTGGGAAATCGTCAGTTATTTTAAACAATTGAAACTGTCTGGACTAAGCTACATACATAGGCTTCTAAAGAAGCATTGCGTATAACTCAAACTCGCGAGACATCATTAGCATGGTTCAGTTGGCCAGTTCTGGCCAACTTGTTGCACCCTGTACAGTTCTGAGCCGTCCGGACGGGAGCTTGATGCTGCTCCGTTTTGCCAGTTACAGTTCCTACATCATTGTGTCAAACGATTGATCTGGTGCGACCCTCAACTTGACAGCACTGCACGGAAACAGCACAGACTGCACTAGGAGAGTCCCCCAAATACCTGTAAAAGGAATCCTCTTGAGGTTATCCTACAAAAGAGCCCATGTCGTATTTAATGGCTAATGGTATAATAGTTCAGGCCCGTATTCATAAAGCGTTGGTACCCATACCACTGGTATGGAAGTAGGGGTACCAGTGGTATCGCAGGCATACGGCATACAGCGAATTCAGAAAACTTTTTAACCACTGGTACCATACAGTTGGTACCATACCAAAGGTTAAAATTGCAAACCACCATTGGAGGTGGTTTGTCATAGGTTTTACACCTGAGTACAGGCTTTAATAAAGTAATTTGAGTTTTGAAATATTATTTAGTTGCAATAAAGACATTGAAGACACTTAGTTTTCATTTTCTACCATATCAGAGTCCTGTATTATGTGTTTCTGGCTAACTATTAAACGGTATAAATTCTCACATATTCATTCTAACATATAAATCAAAACACATATAGCAGTTTTAAACCAGCTTAAATATAATTCTTTCATTAATTAATCCTTTTTCATTTTATTTGTACAACAGATTATTATAGGACGTACCACTGGTATCCCATTCATTTGAAGGGTACCAGTGGTATGGATACCACTGCTGAACATGAAAGGGTTTTTCCTAATTCCGCCATACCACTGGTATGCAAACCGTGGTTAGAAAACTTTGTGAATTCGGTTAAGTAACCAAATGGTTTTCAAACCACTGGTATCCATACCATTTGTATGGTTACCACTGGTATGGATACCAAAGTTTTATGAATACGGGCCTCAGTCAGAGTACAGCACATGATAAAGCATGGTTCCACGCGTCGTATGCTTAAAATGTTTAATACCTGACCAATCAAGCTTTACATCTGGTATGTGTATTTTTTGGAGAGTTCAAATATCAGACAATGTCTTCGATTTAGTGCAATTCTAGTGACATAGTCCTGAAGCTGTATTGTTGGTTGCAGAAAAACGAAATGATGAATACAAAATGTTTTGTAATATCTACAAGACGTCATTCCGCCATAGTGTAGATAGATACTTTAGTGCAATGGATCACTAGAGTAGCTCTATTTGTGTTTTAGTGCAAAGCATACTTTACATTCCATAGATTCAGCCAGTGCCGATATATAATATTGTTCGATACGCTGATAACACAAACAGCGGTCATGAAAGCGAGGATGCTCATGATTCTCGAGGACTGCAATTTTTTGAAACTTCTCAAATTTTCAGTCTTTCAACATCAATGGGTGATGTTTCTGCAATGGTAAAATTAGTTAGTCAGCTAGCTAGCTAGTTAGTCCGTCATTGAGGTTGTCATTGTAGAGTTGGCTGTAAACATTTGCTGCATATCATGCTGTGATTCAAAAAAAGATGTAAAATTGGTAAACGCCTTAATGAAGCACCTCATGGTAACGGAAGTGACAGGTAAGCATATTGTTTAGTTCTACCTCTACGGCAGATCTCATACTGTAGGCAGTGAGTGGGATCCAAAGGAAAAGACTTCCATTTTCCATTCTAAAGGCTTACATGATCGAAAACAGCAAAACTAATAACTTTCATATTCGCAGTTAAGAATTCTTTTGAAGAACAGTTATTTGAATGATGAAATTCAACTAATTAGGTTTCTACGTGAGTTGATAGTTGAATATCAATACATTTAACAGCATTAACGCCTGACAAACAAGTCTGAATCAGAAATGCAATCCTTAAGTGTGTCCCTTGATACGTAGGTACGTACTTGATCTCAGAAATTTTATTTTTCTGTCATGACTCGTCGGCGTTCTGATGTTAAGATAAAAGTGTCACTTGCCAACCCAGCTTCACATCGTTAAGTGACCGATTGGGTAACACTGCGAGGGAGGGTATAACAGGAGTCTGTGTTCTGGGGCCGATGTTATAAAAATGCGGTTAAGGCTAACCCGGATTAAGTCCATTTTGGGGTTAACCATGAAATTTTGGGGTTAGGTTAACCCTTGGGGTTAACCCTGTATTATAAAGCATTTTTCGGGTTAGGTTAAGTTAACCCGGTTATCCTATGAGTTAACCCTGATTTTAACCCCAATTAGCTCATCAATCAGCTAACTCAGCTAGCAAGGATTTGTTATTTTTGGGGTTAACCCCATTTTTAACCCCAATCTTCATTTTTTAACCATTTTCATGAAAGCTGGAAATGATAAATTTGAAGTAAAAATAAAGTTCAGAAAATGCCACCACGAAGAAAAGCAATATGAAAAATGTATTCCACTTAATTTTCAAAATTTTCTAAATTAGTTTTTTCATCCAATCTCATCCGGGTTAACTGCTAACCCTCCTCCCTGAGGAGGGTTGAGTTATGTTGGATTTAACACCAATTTTAACCCGGGTTTCAAACCCAGTTTTGGTTATAACATTGGGTTAAGGGTTAGCCCTAAACCAAACCCTAACCCCAATAGCGAAACCCGGGTTTTGCTAACCCCATTTTTATAACATAGGGTTAGGGTTGATAACCCGGTTTCTGACCTGGGTTAGCGATTTAACCGGGTTAAATCGCTTTATAACATCGGCCCCAGGGGCCGATGTTATCAAACTTGGGATTTCTGAAACCCGGGTTTCGTAGTTTTTGGGGTTAACCCTGAAATTATGGGGTTGGGTTAACCCTGGGGTTAACCCAATGTTATCAAACAATTTTGGGGTTGGGTTACACAAACCCTTTTTTATTGGAGTTAACCCCGAGTTAACCCTGAAATCCATTTTGGCTGCTCTATAGTTAACCCAAAATTAACCCCAAAAATATTTGTTCTGTTTTTTTATATTTTTGGAACAGGAAATGGAGAGGGTTTCCCGAGCGAAACCCATATATTACACAGAATAAAACCCGGGTTTCAGGCTCAACCCTCCTCATCTAGTAGAGTTCAGATTTGGCCATTTTAACCCCAATTTAACCCTAGTTTTTAAACCCGGGTTTCATGATAACACAGGGTCTAAATTTAACCCCAATTTAACCGAAAACCCTGTTATGAAACCCGGGTTTCAAAAATCCAGTTCTAACCCAACTTTGATTCCATCGGGTTTATTTTGATAACCCATTTTTAACCCGGATTTAGCTTGAAACCTGGGTTTCGGCCTTTGATAATATCGGCCCCAGGGGCCAGTCCTATCAAAACGGGGTTAAGCTTAACCCGGGTTAGGCCCTATTTTGGGGTTAACCCCAAAATTTCAGGGTTGGGTTAACCCTGGGGTTAACCCGGTCCAATCAAACAATTTTGAGGTTGGGTTAAGCTAACCCGGGTTAGCGCAAACCCGGGTTTGGGTTAACCCTGTTTTCTCTTAAAGGCTGCTAGTGCCCGTTGATGAACTGTTTGGTCTTCCTATATTGCGCGTGATTGTTTTTCAAAAATTCTTCTTGCTTTGCGCAATTTTCACATGATGATTTTCACATCTTGAAACTGATTATTTTATTGCATGCTTCCCGCTTTATCGTTCATCACGTGACAGTTATATCATATTTTTAATAAAAGGAGGCTTAGATCTACCATTTCTTGGGTTTGGGGAGGGTACTCAATCAATTTTTTTAAATTTAGCAATGCTCTATTGTCTATGTACGATTTGTTGACAAGGCCCAAATCGTGTACGATAATGTTGCTATATCGGGGCGTCAAAATTGATCGAAATCGAAGGGGCGACAAAACTGATAAATTCATGCTGAAATGTGTCAAAATTAGCCCTACTTGTTGCTTAGTATAGATCTTATTGTCATAGGTTAACACGGGGGGTATGTAGTAGAAACCTTCACGGGCCTGGATTTACATGCCGGCCCGGTCCGGCCCCCTCTTATAATTGCTATCCTGTATGTTGTTGTCATAAAAATGCAATTTTTACAAAAAACCTCCAAATTTTTTTCTAGCGATTGTGGAGCATTTAGTACGCAAGCCAGACGGTTGCCACTTAGCTGATCTGTTCTACACAGAAATAACTCGGGATCCTTTTTAAGTTAACCGATTGCCAGATGAAACATAAAAGTGCCAGATGAAACCATGCCCGACTTTCGTGAATCACATTACAGCAAGAAAGAGTAACGAGTTTAAATAGTATCGTTGAAAAGTATCAGCAATCAAGGAACGAGTAACCGCATAGAAACAAATTTTCGAAGAAACGTCGGTGAAGCCTTTTGCTTCCTGTTACATTTCTGGTCTACATAATTTTAGTGAGTTGTTCAAGGCAAAAACCGCAAAATACCCGCACGGGTCTGCGAGTAGGCACAATTTCTATTACCCACGGGTACCCGCAGATACCCGCGGCCCACTTACAACTCTGGATCCGACCCTATGTTAACCCTTTCATGTCTGAATTTCATCAGGACTAACAGTTGAAAATGATCAATTTTACATTTTTGGCTGCCATTGTTTACTGAGCCACATTTGCATTTCGAATGTAGGTATTAGAATGTCCCCGATGCACCCAGAAAAAGTTGGAAGCCGTCAAACTCAAAATTAGGAAAAGTACGAATTTTTGCTAAACTTTAATTGCAGAAAAGCAACTAATTTATTTTCTAGGTGGCGTTGATTTTGAGTCGGAGTAAACTATGCATTACTTTACTTTAATTTGCATTAAATATACCTCCTGTATAACCTAGTGGAACGACTTCTCCGCCGACGAACTACAGCCGGCTCTGAATTCGCTTGAATGCAGTGCTCGAACATTGCTTGAAATCATCAAATTTTCATTGTCGGTGTCACGGTGAAATTTTCACCCTAGATATTTTCCCCCCGGAAAAATTTCACCGGTGAAATTTTTCCCCCCGGAAAAATATCACTGGGGAAATTCTTCCCCCCGGAAAAATATCCCCGGTGAAATTTTTCCGGGGGGAAAGATTTCACCGTTCAGTTGTAAATAGTTTTTAACATCTATTTTCAGCTTTACACTTAAGTTCTTTTTCCGAACCGAATTTTTAATTGTTTCCTAACGTAATCAACAATATTTTTATGAAGTTATTTTATAAGGAGAAGGCCCCCAGCTCCTAACAAATAGTAAAATTAAAATTCTCAAAACTGAGATTAATATAGATTTGCCTTGAATTCTTCCGTTTTAGAGATGCAACATAATTTTTTAAAAAGGTCATAGATGTAGAAATGTTCAATGAGGGAGATTTAATGGCTGCGCTTGATCATTGCTGTACCTATGTGTTTTTGTAGTGCTCCCTTATTTGCGGATTCGATTGCAAAAATACAAACGGATTAAAAAACGGAAATATAAAATTTAAGTTGAAATAATTCAGGTTAAGCTTATTCTTTTGTCCCCAAAATTTCAAGGATTTATTGGTTCTTTGGGCTTATTTCTTTAAAGATCGTATATCCTTTGGAAAATACATATATTTATAAATACATATATTTATACTCGATCTACACAGTCTCATTACACATTTTATCAAATCCTATTGGCTAGAGTTCGTTGCTCTAAGCTAGAGATTTGGTCAAAAAACCATTTCGGTAAAACTGCGATTATTTCGGGGCGAAAATTTCTAGGGGGAAAAATTTCCCCGTGACATCGGTGGAAAGATATCGAACTCGATTTTTCTAGCAGGTGTGGAAATATTCTCTCAAAATAGGGTGGACGCGTTGAAGAAAAAAGGAGCAAATGCCCAGACTGCCAACCGGTAACTGGACCCTGTTCCAAAAATAAGATGTGCAAATAACCACTTGGGTATATGGTATGGTAACCATATGGCCCATCCGTAATTAAAATATATGCTTATTGCCCTTTAATAACAAGTTTAGCTGTACATAGCTGCTTTTTTTACTTTTTTTAGATTTCATTTCTGATTTGTAAAATACAAATCTATTTAGTTTCGATCGCATTTTTGGGGGAAGCAGGATGCTAGATAAAAGTTTTCAGGTAGTAACATCCACAATTTTTTTCTGCAGCTAGAAATTACCTTTTCAAATACGGTTGTTTGTTGTATTCTGGTTCGCTTCAATTATTTATGTTTCAAAAAGAATGGCAATTTATAAGCTCTATATAATATTTCAGTCAGAAAACGCTTCATTTAAGAAATGAGATATAAAAATCATATGCTAATTCCACAAAAAACAATTTGATGATGATTTTGGAATCAAACAATGATCAAACAATGATTTTGGAAAACAAAGAAGCGTGGCGAGCAAAAAACGCCTAAATGAAGAAAACAGACTCAAATATAACTCAATATATATAATATGTACATATACAGCTATGTACAGCTAAACTTGTTATTAAAGGGCAATAAGCATACATTTTAATTACGGATGGGCCATATGGCCCAAGTGGTTATTTTCACATCTTATTTTTGGGACAGGGTCCAGTTACCGGTTGGCAGTCTGGGCATTTGCTCCTTTTTTCTTCAACGAGTCCACTCAAATATCATATATAATATAAAGAAATCAACACAATTGAACTTATCCCAAAATGCAAACCCGGGTTAAGGACTTAACCCACCTAGGTGAGGAGGGTTAAGTTTAGGCCGGTTTAACCCCATTTTAACCCCGATTTCTAAACCCGGGTTTAATGATAGGATTGGGGTTAGCACTAACCCCAAAACAACCCGTTAACCCCGATGTGAAACCCGGGTTAAGCAAACCCGGGTTAACCTAAGTTTTGATAGGAGGGGGTTTGGGTTACTAACCCATTTTTAACCCGGGTTAGTGAGTTAACCCGGGTTAAGAACATTGATAGGACCGGCCCCTGGTATTCAGCTAGAAATCGCTAAATGTTCGTTTTGTTGCGGGATCCTATTTTGAAAACGAAAACTAGTTTTATAATGTATTCTGATAACTTCCAGTTTTTACATTTCTGATGGGAGTTCTAACTTTTTAGTCTTCTGGCCCAAATTTTTGACATAGGGAAATGTCTATGAGTGGATTGGGAATTTAAAAATCTTAACACGATCGAATAACTTTACAATAATAATATTCTCGAAATGGGTAAAAGCGTATGATTGAATGAAAAGTGTTTTCTTGGAAACTGTTATTGTGCTAAACTGATGGTTTCAGCAGCTGTCTAGAACAGTGACTGGACTGAGGCAAGATTTGGAACAGGTCAGTCAGGAGAGACACCAGAAGACCTCCTATGCAGCGGAATTGCACAGTGAGAATACGGCTCTTCGAAGAAAAATTTCCGACCTAGACGCCAGGGTGTGTTATTAGTTCAGTACGAGACATAAGCATGAGCTACATAAGTGACAGTTTCTTGTGAACGTTTGTATGCATAGATTATTTATTTATGACGTTGACCATCGTTTAGGAGTTAATAACAATAACAACACTTTACATTACTTTACAATACATTACTGAGTGCTTGTCAGTGATTTAGCTAATAATGGCTATTTCCGCGGTCCATGCGTTGTAGCCAGCCAGACGTGTTAGTTGAAATGCCGACTGAAATATTCTGTCAAATAATAAGACATTTGTTTACGTGTTACGTTTAGTTTTAGCTGGCCCAGTTTAAGGCGAACGATGTAACTATGCGTAAAGAGTTGGAGACTGCTGTGAAAACTCTGAAATCCTATGAACATCAATTGAAGTCTGCTCAGGATCGCAATGTATGCGTGTTTATATTATTGCGTACAACAATTATTCAGTTTGAGTTATGCTTTTGTTGTATTTATTTGTACACTGCTATTTTTAATTATAGTAGCACTATTTGTGGAGTATGGAGAACTAAGCTGGTTTTTTCCTAACCCAACATTTTTGGAGGGGGAAGTCTGGCGGGCGGGCGGGCCCATCCAGGTATGGAGGGAGACACCAGTTTCGGGGGGAGGGGTTAACAATGCTTATTTTTGCTGCTGAGCTAACAGTTTGAACAATTTTCAACTTTAAATGGGTAAAATGTTTAAAAAAAGACCTAAAAATTGGGCGGAGCCGGAAAATTTTTCAAAATTTACCCTAAATACGCTGTTTTTTGTTGAGTTTTAAAGTTTGGGGGGAGGGGGCGGCAGGCCCTAATCCTGGAGGGGGCGACCCAAGTCTGGTGTGGACCGATTTCTGAGGGGACTCCTCAAACCACACCTTCCCCCCCATAGGACAACCCAGTTTCGTATGACAGCTTTTATGTATATACGCGCGTGCACTATGAGAAGTCTGTGTTTTATTGTATTGCAGAAGCGTTTGCAGCGTTCGCTAGAAGAAAAGGATGCTATAATCTATGATTTGAATTCAAGGCTAGAATCTGAAAATTGCGATCTCTCCCATTTACGAGAAAGAGTGAGTCACTAAACCATTTTACTAGCTGAATGCAGAATGACTGTATTAATTGCAGCAGGTGGTATTCGATGGAATGTACAAGGGATGGGGTAAAAATCCGGGGAGTGACAAAGAATCAAGAGTGCCTCAAATTACTAAAGTCTGCATGACGAGTTCTTTCTGTTTCCATGCAGTTTCAAATGATGCCGCTTTTATTGGTCCAGAAATATAGGTACATTGATATAGCCAGGGGTGTTTAAGAAAATTTTTTCCGTGCCTGAAAACCTTACACACCAATTTAGCTTTTTCGGTTAACGAAAGTTATTAATTTTGTCGATGTTCAATAACCTTTGATCTTGCCGCTTTACCAGATTTGACTGACTACTTTTGGCGACTACATTTTTGATTGGATTTTCAGGTCCGCGTAACTATCAGCTTTCACCTGATACCTGTGGTTTTTCAAAATTTGCAAGTAGATTTTTGAAAATACTACTTTTTATTCAAAATTTCGGCAAAGCGAAATTAGCAAAAGTGGGTAAAAAGAGTATTCTTAGAGTTTAATTTGAGCCGAATCCAACGATGGACAATTTACAATTTACATCAGTTCACTTGTGGCTAGCTTTGACGTGCCGCATTGAATTGCGTGAACCTGTGTAAACTACAAAAACCGGCTGATATAAATGACATTTTTCGAGAATTCATTGCGGGTGCAATGTAAAATGTAGCCATGAAAACTTTATATTGTCGGATTCAGTTCAGAAAAATGGTATTTTTCAAGAAACGTGAAACCTGACACCTTAGCGGTCTTTAAAGTAGTGGTCGGACCGGTTCCGATTTTTGAAACCGGTTCCGGTTCCGGTTCCAGAGCACCGGTTCCGGTTCTAGCTTCCGGTTCCGGTTCCAATTGAGATTTTTATAAAACGCTTATAATTCAAAATTTTTTAATTTTTTTATATAAATTGGATCAAAACATTATGACCCAACGTTGTTATATGCTTAAGGTTATTAATTTACGTGTGTGTAAAAAGTAATTAATTTTCACCCCTATGTTTAATAGTGTTTAAAATGTGTCAAAAAGTGTAATGAATATGTAAAATGTTTGAATCCTAAACTCATCCTGTGTACCATGGTAATATTTTGTTCAACCGTATAGGATTTGAGCATTCACGGCATGACACAGGCACTAATTAGCTGGTTCTCATATTTATTTTGTTTGACAACTGACCAAGAATTTTGTTAATTTCTCGCGATCCTCTATCTTGCGGGTTCAAAGTATTCATGTTTTTTGCATTAAAGCAGCGGCAGGTTTGGCAAGAAATAATACAGATACCTCGAATCCAATTTTTCGCGATTGGCAGGACATTGTTAGCTCTAAAAAGCGAAAAAATTAAAAATTTCGAAAAAGTGAACAAGTGTTTCTTCAATATCTCTCCTATCGAGACATAAGGCTAAGACTAGTATATTAAGCTTGAATTCATTTAAAAGATTATATAATCTGCATTCGTAAAATAAATGCGCTGCACAGCACAAATCATAAATGTTAATAACATCAAAACTAATCTTTATTTATCTATGCCGTGTTTTTTGAAACCCAATATATAATTTTGTCGACGTTTGAAGTTGGAAAAAGATCTACATATAATTTAATGCTTACAACGAGTACATTCACGATTCACCTCATTATATGCAACTAGTGAAATTTCGGATGCACTATTCAATCATAAACCTTCGATCTTTACATGAAGTCTCAAAACTGCAGAATTAGTCTTCGGTGAAATCTCCAGTTTTCGCAATAAACTTTGGTGTTGGCAAATAGCAAATTTGAGGTGGTAAAATGTGCAATAGAACAAGTTTAAATAAACCAAAATTGTCTTGAACTTCAGTTTGAATAAACTAATTTCATTAAACTGGCAACCGTTCTGGCTTATATATATACTAACTTTAAACCGTTAGAAATAGCTCAATGCTTTTTAAAAATGTTCGTTTTCATTTTGGTGCCCTGATTCCAGTAAGAATGACCACTTTTGCGACTCTACTGTGTACTCAGGTCCTTTTCGCGAATGGGAAGAGTAGAATAGATGAGAGGAAGTTTTTCTAACCCTCTCCATGAATGCGCATTGTTAAATTTAACTCTTCCTGTTTTTAAATCTTAACTCTGCAGGGTTAAAAATAAAAGTTAAAAGAGTTAAAACTGGCAGAGTTAAAATTTACTCTGCATGCATGCGTGAAAAGTGCTAAAATAATAAAATTTCCTTTCGCAGTCCTTTCCAACTTTTCACCATTTGAGAATTTTGAAAAATTAACTTCCAAAAAGGACTAGGACTAGGACTTTGAAAACTTTGAAAAATTTTAAACAAAATGACTATAGGACTAGAAATGAAGATATTTATTCATTTTATTAATTATTAATAATCGGTTTCATTCATTAATGAACATTTTTATTTCATCTCCAATGCAGGCTGCCGGTATTAGGAAAGTGGACGAATCCCTCTGTGTAACTTCCAGTTTGTAAACGATTTTGCTGAAATTTAGCACAAATGCATTTCAACAAATTATTGGCCAATCTGCAGCAAAATTTAAAAATTTAAGCTTCCAAGGGGTAAACAACGTTGGTAAAACAACAGTCTAAGAGGAACAAACCAAAGTTTTTTCTACGATTTTCCTGAAACGTTGTATATGTAGTACAGGATGTTTCAGAGTTTGCTGAAAACAAATCTCAAGACAGTTTTCGGCCAGACTCTCGTTATCGTTGTCTCTATTGCGAGATTATGCGGAAATCTATATGCACCAATTCTAATATTTAGTGAAAACTTTAGACATCAAGGTTAGTTTCCAGGTATCTATTAGAAAAAGACTATCGTAAGCTATATTTTGATGTAAAGACGGTTTTTAACTAGAAGTAGACAATTAGTATTAA
>JASAND010030772.1:0-24549 GCA_030248195.1 Trissonchulus latispiculum
ATTGTACGTCAGATCTATTCCTTTCCCGAGATCAAAGCGGCCTTTGAACCTGCCTCATCGGGTGGTATCGTTAAATCAGAAATGGAAAAGTTTGACCGACTGTTGGGCCACCACGTTCCCTTACTGGACCCTGACGTCGACTTATCAGAAATCATTTCTACTGCACCTTGGATCCAAGTTACACCGCCCGCGGATCCCAAGAAGTTCCTTGTCGGCATGCCATCTCGAGCTGCGCTGGAATGGACTGCCTATCGCATTGACGATGAGGGAGTCAGCTTCCACCCGCGCTCCACTGGTGCCTATGTCCTGGATCAGCCTCAAACCGCTGATTTGAAAGGATGGCAGGATCACTTTTTGGGTCCCAACCGGTTCACCTTCACGGAATATCGGCAGAAACGCCCATCCAAGTCCAATCCAGTCTATACCCTGCCCCATAACAACCCGCCAAAGAGATTCATTGGCGAGAACGTGATCTCCATTGTCCTGGTCCCAGTGGCCCTCGGCCTTCTGTTTCCGCCCCTCACCGACCTAATCGGAACCAACGTCGGCGAAATCGTCGTCAGCATCCCTACTGAACTGATTAGAACCTCAGAAGGGACTATTACGTTTTCCCTCATTCTGCAACTTTTTCTTCCATTAATTGTTCATGTTCTTCTTGTCACTAATCAGCAGTCCTTTTCGATGAGTTCGAAGCATTTACTGTTTACAGTCTAATGCGCGAAACATACAAGCAAATAATTTTCACAAAACATAAAAAGTTGTGATGCACATAATTATTTCAATCGATATTTAATTTATTGTTATTCTTTCCGGAAACGTAAAAACTTGATGTATGATCTTGCGAGTTTGTACTAACTTTGCTCTGTGTACAGTCACTTTCTTTTTTCTTTTGCGATGGCCACTGACTCGGACTGACAGTAACTTGTGTTACTGACAACCTTTGACAGGATATTGCTATTTCAGTTCTTCAATAAATCGCATCTGTGTGCAGTTTCTATTCCTTTTAATATAAGGTTACTTTCGGACTAGCTAGGCAATATGTTGAAACTACGAGACGATATCTTTAGTCAATTCGTTATTTTCCCTTTTTTCTTTCCTAAAAATACGTTTTCTATTTCAAATTTTCGACTCATTTTTGAATGCTGACTTTGCATACGAATGATCACGATACAAAAGTGCCGGTTCCTTTAACTCGGTGCTCAATTTTGACCCCGTTGAAATGGTTATGGAATCTGGTCCTGGTACCCCTAGGGACGGATTCATGTCTGGGGTTGTCAACTTTGGTGAGACGCCACCGGTCCCTGGTCCTCCTGTTTCTGGAATCAACGCTAATTCTACGCCGATTCCAACGTCGGGGGGACCCTATGGCTTTGCTGCCAGAGGCTGGGACTGGCAGATCCTCCCAGACAACCTGGTAAGGACCCATTCGTTCGGTCGCAATGGAAATAAGATCAGCAACGGTGCTCACTCTGTCGCTTCATCTTCACTCCATTTTGCTGGGCCCTACAATGATACGGTTCCTACACCTCCGGCGGTCTTCCTTCCTCCTCAAGACCATTGGGAGCAATGTCCAGCTGCCCCAGTGTGTTCTTCCCCTTTTTTTATATGCCGTCATCCAATTTTTTCACCCCATAGTCCAAATCCATCCCCTTTAAACCAGGGAGGGGTTAAAGGAAAGGGCTTGATGGTGTACCTGATGACAGATATGCTTATGATAAACTTCCATGATAAACATTGGTTATACTTTTGCAACGTTTACAAATAAAGCTTCAAGGATTATAAAGTTCAGTAATCACTATATTCTGATCCCTCAGGTGCAAGTTGTGGGTGGTAAAGCTTAAATCATATCAAGTCTCACGGAAAGTTGAATGTTCATTATTTGGAAGGTCCAAATGCCTGTTAGTATTGAGTTTTGATTTTGACTGAAGTATGAGGAATCGGGACGAGAAAATTCCCCGATCATGATATTAAAGAATCCCATCTGATTAGTATTTTCCCTTGAGTGAGAATTCCCGGAGTTGTTGAATATTACAACTCCTCATTCAGCTACACACGCTATTGCCACGCTTGTGATTGGAATACACAGTCAGTACCCATAGATTTCCTTCTGAAAATTCTCTGTATGTTTTGCTTAGCTAGACTTCCTCAAACAATATTGTTTAACGCTCACCGTTTGAAAATTGTTACGTAATATCCTGTCTAATCTTGTATGAATATTAATGACCTCTCGAACGTACGTATGCTCTTGTATAGCAGTATTCCAGTTGCTTATTTGATGACACGTTCAGTTGTATTCTTGTATTCGTGACAGTTTCTTTTGAGTCATCTGTTCCACCCCATAGCCGAAAAACAGCACCTTTAAACTTGGGAGGGCTGTAATAAAAATGGTCATTTAAAGATTGTGGATTCTGGAATAAAATAGGCTTCAGTTAGGAAATGCCTTGAGAGCATGACTAAAAGTGTTCAGCCCACGAATAAGGGCGAATTTTTCGATTATTGGGGAACTTTCAAGCTACTACGGACCGGCCATGGAACGGAAATGAACATGAGCTTGAAGAACCTAAATGCTATGATATTTGTATTCTGTATGTGTACTGTGTTTCTTGACATTGCACAAGGCATGAACTAACTTGAAAATTCAGATGGCTTTCAATGTTTCAATTCTAAATTCATTATGTTCAACCTGGGATTTGTTCGATTCTTCCTGCAGAGGCACCATGGTCTCACAAAGTGGGCAGTCTCGGGTCAATCCATAATTTGACAGAACACGTTTATATCTTTATAACTAACCAAAATTAAATGCCTCTTCTGTGGTTCGTTTTCATTTTATGTGACATTTACGGTTACCTTAGAAGAGCTCGGCTCTTCCTTCACGGATTGTCAGTTTTAATGATTTCTTCTTAATTTCATGCTAATTAACATTACTAGCAAAGCTTAAAGTTCCATAATTAAAACCAGCACACTTTTCTCTTTCCGATTATCCAAAAATAATTGCCTGTTCTGTGGTTCGATTTTATTTTACACACCGATTTTCCAACCACATGCGGGGATTTTGGTACAACTGCCAAGTTTCACTACCTTCAATGGTTTTCCGTTAATTGCTTAATAATTAACATTAGTAATCAACTTAAAGTTTACATAATTAAAATCAGCACATCCTCCTCTTTATATTTACCAAAAAATAATTACCCTTTCTGTGGTTCGATTTTATTTTACACACCGATTTTTCAACCACATGTGAAGACTTCTGTGCAACTGCCAAGTTTCACTACCTTCAATGGTTTTCCGTTAATTACTTACTGATTAACATTAGTAACCTATTAAAAGTTTACATAATTAAAATCAGCACGTCTTCCTCTTTATGTTTACCAAAAAATATTTACCCTTTCTGTGCTTCGTTTTTATTCTGCAAGCCATTCTTTGTTACACATGGGAGCTTCAGCTGGCCCATCGAACTGCGACTGGTTTTAGTGGTTTTAATTAAAGTTCCACACTAATTAACATCAGTAACTAAGTTGAAACTTTTATAATTAAATACAGCAGGTCTTCCTCTTCATGTTTAGCAAAAAATATTTAGTAGTTCTGTGGTTCGATTTTACTTTAGAAGCTGTTCTTTAACTTTACCGGGAGAGCTCGGCTCGTCCCTCAAAACATTAGCAAGCTTTCTCAAGCTTTGGATCTGCTTTTAGTTTAGCTAAAGTAAACGAATTTAAAACATATTCACTTAAGGGAAATTAATTATTTAAAGTTGGGTTTTTGTTTACTGGTTTTGTAGTTGTTTCATGTTTTACCTACTTCGTTCCTAATTGTATTAGATTGTTGTCTTTTGTTATTGTAATTTTATGGGCTTGTACCTACTAATTTAATAATTTAAATATACCTGCCTAATAGCAGTCTTTTATATAGGGTCCCCTCTGGGACAGGTTTAGACTTGTTTTTCCTCAAACGAGAAATTAAGGTTCGCCTTAATTTCTCGCCTGAATGCGTTGAACATCTGTTGTCCATTTCTTACATTTTCTTTAACAATAGGGAAAGGGATTAAGTTAATTACCCTTTCCCGTTTTGCGTAAACACTTGAGAAGAGGCGGTTCTCCCGCCCGATTCTTATCAGCGTAATCATTGCAATCATGGCTTCATGACCCAATCAGAATCATTTGTTACGCGCCCTTTTTGCGCAAAGGCAATTTCGGCCAATCAGAATAATGATTGCCGAAATTGCCGTGATTGACAGGTAGACTCTCTTCTCATCTCAGTCTTACCTTGTCTCTTGACGTGTACGGCCGTTTTTTGGCCTCTCCCTTCTCCCCCCAATTTTCTATAATTCTAGGGCGTTACTATGCCCAAAATTCCCCCCACTCCGGAAAGGGGCTAGTGTTTTAACACTAGCCCTCTGTCAGTTTTTTGGGGATTACATGCTTCAGGGGGGTTTAGGATATATATATATCCCACCTTAGGTTTCTCTCCCCAATTTTCTACTCTCATTTAACTAGTTTTTTAAAAGCGATTTCCCTCTTTTTCTGGGAATCGCTTCTGAGATAATAAAAGGACCCAGAGGTCCTCTGCTAAAATATTTCCCCAGAGCAAAACCCCGTTAACTTAAATTGTATTAATTTATTTATTATAAATGATTCAGATATTGTAATATCTTTGAGATATTACCTGGGTCGCGTGGATTTCCGAAAGGAAATCCACTGAGAAGCCTTGGACTTTTGGGAACTCTCCCAAAAGTCCTTAATTTCACTTTTAAATCAAAATTCCCGTCATTTAAACCACAGAACGCGATCTCAAACTTCCACAAGATTTCACAAAATTTCTCAAATTTCCAATTCCGCTTCTTAGGGAGATTTCCTGGACCCAGGAAATATCAAAGGTTAAGACCTTTTAACTAAGGTTTTAACCCATTTGATTCAGGTTCTAACCATTACCTGCCGGTGATTCCCTGCTACCTGCCTGGATCCCTCTGCCTTGCTGCTCCCCTTGGATCCTGCTGCTCGGCCTGGATCCTTGATCTCCCAGGATTCGGCTGCCTCCCCATCCCTTGGATTTTTGCCTGGATCAGATCGCGGAGCCTCGTGATTCGTCGGTGTGAGGAACCTCGCCGTTCCCCCTGGCCCTTGCTGCTCTGATCGGTCCCGCGGATCCATTTCCTTCCTGCTCTCCTGGACCTCCAGGACTTGAAGCCGATCCCTGCTCTCTCGCTCCTCCTCCTCTCCGGATTTCGCAGGATCTCTAAGGTGCTTTGCTGTAACTAGAACCTTTCTTAGACTTAGGGAAAAACAGTCTGCCAGGGCTGGATAGAGTGCACACAACTGGCCATCGTTCAGGGTGATTTGTCCGACACCCTTTGCTTCTGTTTGCTTCATTCAGGGTGATTTGTCCGACACCCAACTGCCATTCTGATCTGGATCTTGCCGTGCACTGCTATCCCCCCTGGTTGAGGCTTGCTCCCTCGATCAATCGGCCACTGCATCTCAAACTTTAGCCGCCTCTCGGCCTTAAGAGCCTGTTTCAAGGCTACCAAACTTTAGGATTGCGGGTTCAGAGTTGGGACCGTCCCGAAGAAGATCACCTTTAAACGAATTAACTCTTTTTCACTGTCTTCCAAAATTTATGTCTCTTTCTTTGATCAAATTGTCTGTCTTCTGTAAATCGTACCTTTGAGGGTACAAAACTCTTTTGTACTGTAATTCCTGGGGAAGTCTAAAAGACCGTCTAGCCTTTAGCCTTCGGCCGCTTCCTTAGGCAGGAAGTAGGATATTAGCTTCTGGCTGTCTGCCGAGCGGGCAGTTGGAACTAGTATCTAGAGCTCTGGGAAGGGTTGAAATCTGTGCGATATTGACTGTTTTGTACCCGTGAAGACCCGTGAAGCACTTTACGATCCCCAAAGGGGGGCCCCCGGGGGGGGGCACGCAACAAGAAGCCGGGGTGCGACGGGGGTAAGAGTTGCGGGGGGCCGCGGTCTTGGGCGGCCGGGGGTGTTGTGTGTCATCGCCCGTCGGGGCTACAGTTGCGGTGAGTAAAAGTTTAATCGTGGGTGGTGGCTGGGTCCCTTCTTTCTTTCTCTCGCGCTACATACTATTGTGTTTATTTTTTGTTTGGGGGGCGGGGTTTTTGGAACCGGGGGGTAAGGCAAACAGAAAAAATTGGAAAAGGTGTTTTGTTGGGGGGGGGGGGGGGGGGGGCGGGGTGAGGAAGAGAGGAAAAAATTTTTTTTCGGGGGGGGGGGGGTGAGTGTTGATGGAGAGTAAAAATTACTGGAAAATCCAGTATTTTTGATGCTCGGAGTATTTCAGGAGACCAGTAGATATTACTGGAGAA
Organism: Trissonchulus latispiculum; assembly: GCA_030248195.1. NCBI lineage: Eukaryota > Metazoa > Nematoda > Enoplea > Enoplida > Ironidae > Trissonchulus > Trissonchulus latispiculum. The sequence goes on from JASAND010030772.1 coordinate 6,319, forward strand.
ACTAGTAAAAATTACTGGAAAATCCAGTAGTTTCATCTAGTGCTGGGACCAGTTCCGATTTTTGAAACCGGTTCCGGTTCTTGGCTACCGGTTCCGGTTCCGGTTCTAACTACCGGTTCCGGTTCCAATTGGTAATTTTTATAAAAACGCTAAAATCAATCAATTTTTCTATATTTTTTAAAATTGCTATAAAAACATCATATGTAATTGACTGCACAAACTATAAACGTATTTTAAAACCGTTTTTGACTACTTTTTACTATTTACGAATATTTACCCTTTAGGTAACAGAGCTTACCAAGAAACTAAGCAATTCTCAATTCAGACAAAAGTTTTGCTATTGCCTTTCAGAAAGCGATCGTCGCAACTTTAGAAATAACAAATATACCTTACTGCCAGTCAAAAAATAAAACTTTCCTCGATCAATCTCAAACCGTCCAATAAAATTTGCCCATTGATTCAACAGTATAGGATCAACTATTACAAAGCCTAATCATTAAAATGCAGCTATCTGGGGGCCGATGGTTTTTCTGACACCGAAAAATACAGCAGAATAAAACTGGAAAAATCGTTGAATGAGAATTATACTTTTCGAGCACTTCTACGGTACACAGGTACAACTAACTAAACCAAAAAATGTATGTGCAATAAATGAAATCAGTCTGTTAGGTTTTTATTTTACACAGATTTTATTTTAATATTATTAGCCGACATAAACATAACTTTCTAGCAAAAGCGCTATTTTCTATCAAAGCATAATCCTATGTATAGACATAAAAATATGACTATGAAATATGAAAATTTTTTAATAAGCCGTCAAAATCATTGTTTTCGGTAGCGCTAGCCAATTATTATTAACTAATGGATATCTGAGGGTCCAGGGATACTATTGCTCAGCTTAACACCTGATCTGGAGTTACGTCTTCGTTTGCTGGTATACCTCTGTGTAAGTTTAGCACACAAAATATGCAAAGGCAATAACTAAAGCTCGAAGTTGCCGTAAATCATCAAATCCTTAATGTTTAGCCTTTATCAACCTTGAGGAAGACCTTAGTTATTCGTTTGTTACATATAACCTTTCCAGAAAACTTAAAACATTTACTTGAGAAACTGCTGCTAAAAATATACCATAAAATAGATATCAAATCTTCCACCATTTACACAAAAACTAAAAGGTCCTCAAAATTGCAGTCTAAATAGAATTTCCAAAATTAAGTTTAAATTTCAAATGCTAAATTCAAATTTCTGATAAAATTATAAAATTTACAAAATAAACCTTGATTGTAGTTTCAAAAAACCAAAATTTACACTAGAACCGGCCGGTTCCAAAAGCCACCGGTTCCGGTTCCGGTTCCGGTTCTAAAAATCTGACCGGTTCCGGTTCCGGTTCTAAAAATCCGACCGGTTCCGGTTCCGGTTCCGGTTCTACCGGTTCTTTTGGAACCGGTCCCAGCACTAGTTTCATCCCCCAAATATTTTTGGCGGTCCAGTATATAATACTGGATTATCTTGTTAAAACTACTGGACAATCCAGTACACAAGTACTCGTACGCTGATGCTGCAATGAGAGTATATAAGGGGATAAACGAATAAGTTTTCATCGATCAGATTTTGGGCAAGTCATTTGTCCTGATCTCTGCTTCTGTATTAACAGAAGTTAAGGGGCTCATTTTTGTAGCCGTTATGCACCTTCGTGGGTGCTGACGGCTGGGAGGGCAAAGTGGGGGATTTTCCAACGTTGGGAAAATCGCTCATTATGAATGGGGTTGAAACGCATACAGTATAGTTCATGAGAAAATGTGTCTTTCTAAAAATTCAGTATTTTTCATAGGTGTTCAGACTACATATATTAGGAGTCTAGTATATATTACTGGAAAAACCGGTAGAAATTAATGGAAAATCAAGTATTTTCGGCGCTCGGAGCACTTTAGAAGTCTAGTAGATATTACTGGAGAAACTAGTAGAAATTACTGGAAAATCCAGTATTTTGGGTACGCAGACTGTATTAGGAGTCTAGCAGAAACCACTGGAGAAAGTAGTAAAAACTACTGGAAAATCTTGTATTTTTGGTGCTCAGACTATTTTAGGAGATTGGTAGAATCTACTACTGAGTCCAGTAGAAATTACTGAAAAATCCAGTATTTTTGCCCCCCCAAAAATTTTTGGGGGGGTCCAGTATATAATACTAAATATCTAGTAGAAACTACTGGAAATTCCAGTAGTTAGTATCAGAGATGAAACCGGGTCACTATTTACTGACCCGGTGACCCGGTGACCCGGTCGACCCCTGACCCGGTGACCCGGTGACCCGGTGACCCGGTATTTTTGAAAATTCAGGTTTAAGCTTGGGAGAAATTAAAAATACATTATTGGGGTGCGGTGAGTGTTTTTTACCATTTTGGAAGTCTTTGACGACTAAAATATCAAGTTGGGCAAATGCTTTCCTTTCCTAAAGGTAGTAGCATTGGAAAATGCATATTGTAAGTAAGCCGGAAAAAATCAAAACGATTTGCACGATTTTGCACTCAGTAATGTGAAGTAAACTACATAGCTTTTTGAATCAAACAAATTGGAACAAAATTCTTTGCCAAAGTCATAACATCATCTAATTCTAATCATAGGGTTTAACATTAGCACTTTTCTGTTTTCTCATTAGATATTTTAGTTAAATATTTCATTTAGTTGTATGATTGAAGTTTCAGTCTACGGAATTTCTTTGGAAATATTTTTTCGTATGGCTATGATTCAGAGAATATGAAATAAAATCAATCACAGTTGGTTCCTGAAAGATATGTAGTAGCTATAACAATTGCAAAAAATGCAAAGTAAAACTCAGGATCTGTAAACCTTATTTTGCTGAAATTTGCCTTCTTACCGAGATTTGAAACCCACAGTCTGACCCTCTCCCTTCAAAAATAATAGCATGGAGAATTTTAGATTTTAAAATAAGGACTCTCAGGGCCCATGTAATAGTTTTCATTTTCTAGATAATATTCAACGCAATCATTGTAGTTTCAAACGAAGGACTAAGCTGGACAGGACATTACAAATATTATAAGGACACTACTACAGCGACAAGCAATTAAAAAACTAAACGATGAAGTTAAGAATATTTCTACCAGGGATGGAAACTGGGTCATGGGTCATTGGGTCATGGGTCGTTTGGGTCGCCATTTTTGCTTGGGTCACTGGGTCTTGGGTCACTAATTTTGTGAAACCGTTGGGTCAATATGGGTCTGGGTCAAGCTTCCTGTGGGTCACTTTGGGTCTGGGTCAGCAAATTGTAGTGGGTCATTTTGGGTCTGGGTCATAGGGTCTTGCCAATCTTTAAAGTAGCTTCCAGTTTCAATTTTTCTGGTGGAAATTTAGCCAGTTTTAAAATAAAACCCAGTGTTCCTTAAAAAAGTTTCGCGCCTTCGGCGCGATCACTAACCATTTTATTGAATTCATTACCCGCTTCGCAGAAATAGTCGAATTAAGTGTGAGTTGCCTTGGCCAGCCATTTTATTTCAGCGGGTTCATATAGTAAAAGCCACGTAACATGGTGAACACATTTCTATGGATTTTGAAATATAGAATCATAACAAGAAAAACTTGAAATTTCGTTAGAACCCTTAGCTTTTACCAGTGATCTTGAGTGATCAACTTTTTGAATACATGCTACAAACTTTCCACCGGCATAGGGTTCTCATATGTGCAGTGTGTGGAGTGGACCTATACAGTGTCGCTCACTCCTAGTCTGTACTATCACACATTAATTGACCTCATAGGGCTTCCAGGCCAGGACGAGCAAAAGCTAATCAAAGGTTAAAAAAAGAATCAGAAGTTATGGCTTTTGGGGAAATCGCGAGAGATCCCTCGTCTCACATTAAATAAAAACCGGGTCCTTGTCTGAGGTTGCAAATCTAATGAATCGAAATTGAAAACCGCCGGTCCATGTTTAACTGATTTTTGTAAAAAACAAACTGTCGATTTAGTTTCACAAAAAGAGTGAAATGTACTTATTCTGGATTCAAAAAATCAAAAGTTAGGGCTGGGGGAAAGCGTAAAAGATCTCTTATTCTTGCCTCTTTTCAAAATTTACGGTGTTTTAAAATTACTGCACAAAAGGACAACCACGTTTAGGTAAAATCAGTCTGGGGCACGTTAATCTATTGGGCCATTTGGGTCTGGGTCACAAAAATTCTTGGGACAGTTGGGTCTGGGTCACGAAAACGTTTGGGTCATTTGGGTCTGGGTCACCAAATTTTAAAATTTTATGGGTCGCCTTGGGTCTGGGTCAAATTTGTGTTTGGGTCGTGTGGGTCATGGGTCACAAAAAGTGACCCAGTTTCCATCCCTGATTTCTACTGCTAGTTTTTGAGTAATTGTTGAAGTTTTCAGTTGGCAAAAATTGGTAAAACTTTGAAAAATATCTTATAATAGCAAAAAAATTCCTCCAATCAAAAATACCGGGTCAAGACCGGGTCAGAGCTCCTGACCCGGTGACCCGGTGACCCGGTCCATATAGTGACCCGAACTGACCCGGTGACCCGGTGACCCGGTGACCCGGTTTCATCTCTGGTTCAAAGCAGTAAAGTGTTCTACATAGATTATCTAGTAAAGTTTACTAGCTATTTCCAGTAGTTTTTAAAATACTGGACTACTTTAGTAGGAAAATACTAATCGCTCCGCTATGTCTTTATCGCACTGGAGCACTTTAGTAGGAAATTACTAAGATTCCAGTACTTTCTACTGGAACATTTCTAAGAGTGCTGCACGGTTTATACAATCGAAATGACAAAGCAATACTGCAAAACAAGTGGAATAAAACAATAATAAACAATTGCTTTGAAGTTTATAGTAATTGCGGGAATTGAAGCTTTTGGCTTACATTAGATTTGTTTGGTTAGATATGCTGCTACTATGCTACTATGTAGGGTACATAAAAATTTTCTTTCTTCTTGTCGTGCAAAATGTTTGGACAATGAACGGTGCTATATAATACTGTGTTTCTGAATATAAAGACAGCGACTTTTGTGTTCAACAGAATCCTGAAAATATCGAGATGTGAGAATTGATATTTACTGAAAATAAAATCTTTTATTTTAGATTAATTTTTATTTTTTAAGATTAGACTACAGCACCTCTCAAGAAGTATATGGTTTCAAAAAATTTTAATTCAGTTAAAATATGCAAATGTTGATTGATAGCCATATCGGAATGAAAGAGGAACATATCATGTTAAAGTTAAATTTTTTACGAGGAAATAAATATATGTATACAGCAACTTAATTACACAAAAATCGCTAATACTACCGCAGATGGCTCGGTCTTTCAGGTCAGTTCTGTAAACTTTTCGTTTTCTATATTTGAACTTCGATCGATTTTTGTTTCAGAAGCCGTTAAAATTAGGCAAATACGCAGTAGCAATTTTTAAATTTTTCTACTGTTTTCTATCTTAATATTGCTGATTCCAGTTTGTTTGCTAACTAAACCACTTTCTGTTTCCCAATTTTTGAGAAAATAGATAGCTAATTTCTAAATATATCTCTGCAAGCTCTAACTTTTTCTTAACTAAGGGTAAATCATCAAATGTGTAAGCTTGTTCAAGTTTTCATTCGACATTCTATCGTTCACATGCGAAGGAAAGCGTCCATCTTTCTTCAATTACTGTTTGGAATTAGAAAACAAAATTATAAAAATTAAAATTCGTTGAATTTTACATTTTGTGGATTTACTTCAGAAAATTTGAAGAACAAAGAATATGAACTTCCAGATCAAGGCACGTCGGTATAAATTACAATAAAGCAATACAGGTTCCTGATTTTTTCAAGCATGTTATAATTTAACTTATAACTAAGGAGAAGGGACAATATAACTACATAATGTTGATTCAAATAAACATTTGAAATTTATCTGAACTATCAAACATCAGCTACAGCGAGTTTCAAGCTCAAGAAAAGGGCAAGCGACAAGTTTGTCTCACTTTCAGAAGTAGCTGAATTTGTTTCACTTCCAACTTAGGCTCTAAATTTATTCTATATATAGTTTACCTATACTTCAGTTTCAACTCGTAAGTTCATTTTCAGATCGTAATTCGTAAGTCACATCACATCTCATGTTAGTTACCCTCATTACAGGTCAAAATTTGCACAATTTCAGTTGAAACATGTAGAAGCTCAAACTAGAATTAGGTAATAGTTGCAGCTTCAGTCACTAGCCTGAATGGTATAAATGAGTAAAAATACAATATGAATGGCAACTACAAAATCCAGCTTTAGGAAATTGTAAAACATTTTTGCAAAAAATCAAGTCCGACTTTTAAGCATAGAACCGACCGGTTCCAAAAGCCACCGGTTCCGGTTTTAAAAATCCTTCCTGTTAGGTTCCGGTTCCAACCGGTTCTAGTGGAACCGGCCCCAGCTCTATTACATATACCGTCATCTACTACTGAAGTACTCAATCTACTACTACACTACTGAAGATAAAGAAATTGTTACATTTGTGTTAGATGTTAACTGAAGTAGCGTTAAATGCATGAACTCGCAAAGGTTGAAAATCAATGTAAAATAGCCTCTATTAGTGGACTCGGTGTTCTGGAACAGATCAGTCTAACGGTAGAGCTGCTCTAGGCGAAGCCTACTCTCAAAACCGTGTTCTGCGCGCTATAGCTTGACCCCCCCACAAATTGGCCCTCCTCTCGAACAAATTTGGCCCGTACGCCTGCACACTCAGTTGAGGGTCAATGTGTCCGTTGCGAGCTTTGGCGTGAAAGCGTAGTGGGAAAATTTTTTGAAGAGGAGGCCAATTTGTGGGCAGGGGTCAGCTAATAGCGCACAGACCAGTTTTAGTTTTAATAGCAGAGAGTATTCATTAGGGATCGACCGGAACTCCAAAAAACCGGAACCGGAACTGGCTTTAAAAACCCGGAACCGGAACCGGCTCTTTAACACTACAAAAATCGAAAAAATTTTCTGGCGTTTTGGCACGTTAATATGAGAATTTTGTCTTATCATATAGTTAAAACTACTGTACCTTTAAAACTTTAATTAAACAGGGTATGAATGCATTATTGAGCATATTTTCAATACAATAGAAGGCTGTTACATCCACTTTATCACACCGAAACTGCCTGAATGATTTAATCGAATGCACGTTGACAGAGGAAATTTACTGAAAATTAAAAATTAAGTTCTTAGTTAGGATGATATAAAATAAAGCTAAATAAACAGATAGTATATATAAAATTGATTCCACGAAAGATATTTATATATATCTGAAAGTATCAAAGACTGTTTTAAGAACTTTCGGCAAGAAACACAGTTTTCGGCAAATATAAGCCAGAAACATATTTAGTGTGTTATTGGATTTACCTGACAATTTCTAGTCATAAAGTTAGATCTCCAAGAAAATTTTCCAGCCTTTTCAGAACACAAATAAAAATTGTCGCGAGAATCATATTGACATCGACATTCTTGGCATATATATACGTAAGATTAAGTTTACTTTTATGCTGTCTGTATATTATGTTCAAGTGAAAATTCAAATAATTTTTCTGAAAACTGCTATTCTTGTCTAAATTATTGTAAATTTTCGCTGTATCTGGCTATGACCTCAGGCAACATTAGCTTCAAAAACTGGACTTGTTTAGAACATCAGCTTTTAAGTTTCGTGCATGGGTGACCTTTGCGTCTAATTATATATATAATTATACACATTTTATTGGAGTTTTCTACATAACGAAAGTGCTAATTTTTCCACTTTTCGACAGAGTGTTTGCCGTTGTTAAATTTTCATCCATTAAACATGAGGATAAAATTTTTCAAACGTTTCAAAGAAAATTGAATTAAATTTAATTTCTCCTTTTTGGATAGCTCCATCTGAATTTTTAAATTTTAAATGACATCTCTTCAAAATATAGAAATCTTTCTATTTGTTCCATCCATAATTTTTTAATAATTACGTTGCACTCTGCGCTAAATTAATTCCTAAGCAAACAGCAAAAAACATTCCATGCGATTAAGCAATTAAAATAATTAGATCTGAGCTAAAACTGACATATATATAATTATAAAATCTTAACTGACAGCAGTGCATCTAATGATGAAACAGCGCCAAGGCTTCAATATATTATATACAACTTAGAATTAAGTATCTTCTATCAGTACTTACATTTAAAAAGGGAATCGGCGGGCTTGTGCTACCTATTCTGATTTTCTGAATTATATTTTTAAGTATTTTTTCTGTATATTAATATTTATGTAAAAATGAATTAACGATTATACATTAGACATTATCATTATTAATTCTAAACATTTTAAGTAAGAAAATAGCGCCGCAGGTGAAAATTTTTGAGAAAATAGTATTCTGGCTGAAGTGAATGGCTATGTTTCAAAAAGTTTAAAGAAATTTTGCGAAAATTTTCAAAATTTGAATAAAATTTTACTTTTTATAATAGCCAAAAATTGGTTCCGGTTCCGGTACGTTTTCAAAAACCGGAACCGGAACCGGAACCAAAAAGTACCGGAACCGGAACCGGAATTCCGGTCGATCCCTAGTATTCATATTTCATTTTCATACTCTGATCATTACGTACTATTACCTTCAATAACTAACTAGCTTAACTGTTAACTAAGCAAAGCAAAAACCTAAATATCCGGTACGCCTATAGGTAATTTCAAGTTTTCTGGGTTCGAGTGTCAGTTTCACTTTAAAATATATTTAGACTCGAATTCAAGTTTACTCTAATCTCTGATCATCCAACATGCGCTGAAAATCTATTTACGCTTTTAGAAGAATCTAATACTAAATAATTGAAATTGTGGTCGCAGAAATGAAAAACTCAGCTCGACTGGTCACGGAGCGGAGCTAAGACAGTTTTTCCACAGTTTACCATAAGACAGTTTAATCGTTAACAGAAAAACAGAGAAAGATTCTAAAGTAAAGTCAACAAACAGAAATCTACAGCAACAGCAGACTACAGAAGGTTCACAGTCATTACAGAGCAAAACTTCCTGGAATGTAAAACGCTAAAATTGACTAAAATGTCATAGTAAGCTTTAGCGTTTGCAGCACTAAAAAGGCAACGAAACGTGTCTTGAAAAGTTTTGTTTTGAAACGTGTCTTGTCCGCTACGTAAATAAACAGAGATACTGTCCATCTTTCAAATACAACTGTCATTAACAATGTCGTCACTTGTGTAAGAAGATTAAAGCACTTTAAATAATTAAGAGATAACAAAGCTAAACAGTATATAACCTACACAAACGCTATACAAATACATACGCCTATGAAATAAAAGTTGTTATACTATTTTATATCTCAAAAACTGGCTTATTTTTAGACCAAAATTTATAGGGGGGGGGTCGAAGTTGCACCCCATGGCTCACAAAAAATGGGGGGCATATTTTTGGAAAAATTTTGCTAATTTTAGGTGTTTTTTACGCTAACCTAGTGAAAATTTCGTTAAAAATCAGGCGAAGCCGGAAAATGTTTCGAAAATTAAGGGTAAAAATTGGCATTTTTTGGGTTACGGGGTGGGTTATGGGGGGGAGGTCGAAATTTATGAGGGGGAACCTTAAATGGGGGAGGGGAGATCGCCGAATGGAGGGCGGCCTCCATCCCCCCGAGTAAAAATAAGCCAGAAAAACACAACAAAGAAACAAACAAACAAAAGAAAGTTCGCATTGTAGCAAAATGTGGCTAAACAGGTTAAGCTGGTAGGATCATTAAAAATCTATATATAATGCATAAAATAATACAAGGTAAATTTCCAATGACACCTAAACACCATAATAGGACGTATTCTTGCGGGAGTAGAAAAGTACCCCTTCCCAACGTTTTCGTTTTCAGAGGATACTTTAACATCAATGGCACTTTTCATCATTTCAGCAAACTTTTCCCACCTTCTCTAGACTCATTTCCTATTAAACGTGGAGCGGGAGGCACAAAAAATCGGAGACAAAAAATTGAGAGCGCCTCCAGCCATACCGACACCAGGCATAAACCATACAAGAAATCAAAAACACAATGGTTACAGAGAAATCAAACGAAAAACCCAGAGTTAGCCAACGTGGTCTACAAAAAAATGTACGCATTGAACTAGTAAGAAACTATATTTATAATATGCTATGTTTAAACATGCCGTTTGCACAAATTAAACGCAAATCGACAGATTAGAGAAGATTGAAGCACAAAAAGGCAAACTGTATTAAACTCAGATAACTATATGTTCTAACAATTGTTACGTAACAAGAGGTTTTGAGCTTTAGCCACACACCCGTAGACTGGCCTGGAATGACAAATCAACCATCAGTAGTTGTAGTGCACCATTGATAGGCATTAGTAAATAGCTTAAACCAAGGGCTATGATGTCGTGAATTAGTTGGCCAAGTGGATGGCCAAAAGGGCCATTGCCAGCTCAGAAAAGATCTTTCCGGATGCGGCATCAGGGCCAGGTGTCGTCCGTCCGCAGAGCAAAGGCCGGCTACTCCACGAGGAGAACCGTTGGGATTAAGCGGATAGGCTTCAGTAGGTTGTCCAGATTCGTCAACATAATGCAGCGGAATCAAACGATTAGATTCCAATGTTGACAACAGAACGCCATTGTCAGAAAAATCAAACTGACCTTCTCTGTGAGAAACCCACACGCCCAGAATCGAACCCTCTAGACCGGACAGCATGACGGAAGGCCCAGACTCCACGCGCAAATAGCTGAATCGAGATTCGAATCTTTGAGATTTATTAGAGACCAGACGAACAGGAGCCGCAGCTGTCGTAGTGGAAGCTCCACCTGACCGACCTATCCAGCCCAAGAGAGCCATCACCTGACATCCATTGCAAACGCCAAAGCTAAAGGTATCCGGCCGAAGTCGAAACTGGGTAAACTGATCCTTCAGAGTCTCATGGAACAGTATTGAAGCAGCCCAGCCCTTGCCAGATCCTAAAACATCTCCATAGGAAAATCCACCCACAAAGGCAACACCTCGAAAGATGTTCAGATTGACTGAGTTGTTCAGGAGATCGCTCATGGTAACATCCCAGGCCTCAAATCCGGCAGCCATAAAAGCGGCCGCCATCTCGCGATCGCCGTTGCTTCCTTCATCTCTGAGAATGGCCACTTTAGGATTGGAGGCGGACGAAGGCTCCAACGGAAGTGAGACGGATTCTTCGCTCAACCAACACTTCAGCTCATCCGTGAGATGAACAGGAGGTTGGCAAGCATTTGAGAGGTACAATTTTTCCTCAGCGACACACGCCTCATTACACTGTAAAAGTTCCAAACGACTGCTTGTCTCTTCCCAGATACTTCGCAAATCGGTCAAGCTAGCTTCCAGAACAAGTTCCCCGTCCTGGCAGACTCTAATTGATCCTTTCGGACCCAACTTGGCAGGATCTCCGCCCAAGGAATAGCCAATATCCAACACACACAGTCCCAGATCAGCAAAGCTGGAAACAACTGACTGATAATGCGAGTCCGACAGTTCCAAAATCAGTCCAAGCTCTTCCGCAAATAACCAGTTAGACAACGGAGTGTTACCAGCGTCCAAGAGGAAATTAAGATCAAGCGAACAGTTTCCAGCAAAAGCCATTTCCAAGACAGCGGCTATCAAGCCGCCATCGCTAACATCATGACCGGCAGAAATCGCCCCCTGCAAAATTAGTTTCTGCGCTAGGACAAAGGTCTCAGCAAAGATTTCCGGTTCGTCCAAATCCGGGCAATCGTTCCCAATCTGTCCGTAACACTGAGCCAGGGCAGAGCCACCCAGTCGATGAGGTAGAGGAGAGGAAGCCTTGGACCCCAGACGCACGTAGACCAAGTGCCCCTTGCCATCGGGACACTTTAGATCAGGAGTTATCACTTTGGTAATGTCTGGACACGGAGCGTAGGCCGAAATTACCAGAGTTCCCGGAGCTTTCACAACAGAGCCGTCCGCCAAACGAGCTGCCATACTCAGAGAATCCTTACCTCCGTCAACGGCCACTCCCAGTTCCTTCATCAGAGCACACATGGCCTGACAGGCGTCGACGAGAAGGGGACCCTCTCCTGGCTGTTTGGCGGCCCACATCCAATTAGCACTGCATTGCACATCACGTAAACAGGAGATGGGAGCCCAGACAAGATTAGTCAGGGCCTCAGCCAAGGTCATCCGGGCTCCAGCCGCCGGATTAACCAGCATTTTGATTGGCTGCTCACCAAGCGCCAGGGCGGAGCCAACAGTATCGAAATAGGATAACGCTGTCACGGCTACGTCGGCCAGAGGAGTATGAAGCGGACCAACGCACTGCTGCTGAGCCACCAAACCGGTAACGGAACGATCCACTTTGTTGGTGAGATAGCGTTTGCTCCCCACGGAGGGTAGACGAAGGACTCGATCCAACAGATCTTTCAAGCTGTGATCAGCGGGAATGGTAAGGCTGGGCGGCGATCGTGGTATTCGATTGAGCTGAAACACTTTTCGCTGTCGTTTGCCCAAAGCCCAATCCAGATTCAAATCAACGACAGGCGTTTCAGACAAGTCAGACCCACTGACTACGTTAGGTGGCGCCCCGTTCGTCTGCTGTTCCAAACCATTGACAGAAGTTGTTCCATTAGTCAAAGACTGCTTACCAGATTTCATCACTCGAATACGGTTTGAATCAGTCACTGTTCCAACGAAGTCTAGACCACAGCGCTCACGGGCAGCTATGGTAGTCAGCGCAGGCTTCGATTTAGAAGAGGACAGAAAAGCACAAGATTCCTGATATTCTGCCACCCAAATTTCCTGCGGTCCAACCGTTGGATCACCCAGCGCAAACGAGTCCAGATAAATATCAGCTCCTCGACCCTCAACCAATTCCTTTAAAACGTTACCATTTCCGCCAGCACCCTGATCATGAATGGAAAGAATAGGATTTTCGCCCAAGTCCTCCGGACCCGAGCCAATGTCGGACAGACCCATTTCCACGGCAGAACGAATTACCCTGTTCAGCTTTTGCTCCATTTCAGGATCCCCTCTTTGAACAGCAGCAAAATCTCGATCTGTGGAACCACCTTGAACCATGGCCGAGGAAGCGGAACCACCGCCAACCCCAATTGGATAGACTGGGCCGCCCACCTTAACCACCAAGTTCCCGGGTTCAGGAGGACACTTGGCAGTTTGTTCAGAGTCAATGATGCCTATGCCGCCACTGAACATAATCGGTTTAACATATTCCAGACGTTCACAAACGTCGCCAAAAGAAAGCATAAGGCCGAAGGAACGAGCAAATCCGCTCACAACAGGCTCTCCAAATTTATTACCGTAATCAGAGGCGCCATTGCTGGCTTCCACTATCACTTCCAAAGGACTGGCAAAGCTGGATGGATAGGAGAGGGAAGCGTCTTCCCAAGGCAAATCGTAGCCAGGAATATGCAGGTTTCCAAAGCAATAGGCAGAAACACCAGCAACACAATGCGCACCCCGACCCGTCGCATGAACGTCTCTGATCCTACCGCCAGTCCCCGTAGCAGCCCCGGGGAAAGGACAGACTCCAGTGGGGAAGTTATGGGTTTCCGCCGTGTAGATAATATGACGCTGCAGATTTGACAGGAATCGAAACGGGCTTGACAGTCGAGGGTTTTTGGGCACAATGCCAGATGTTCGAAATCCAACAATGGCACTGCTGTTATCCGAAAATTGGATAACACTGTTTGTATTAGTGTGCTGCTGAGTGGACCGAACCAGATCGAACAAATTAGAATCCGGAAGAGCATCCTTTCCATCGATTACAAGTTTACCCTTGAAAAACCAGTGTCGAGAATGTTCGCTGTTAGACTGTGCCAGGTCCATCAGTTCAACTACCGTTGGATCCCGATTTTCAGTGCTCAGAAAATAGTCTCGATAGTATTCCAGATCATCACTATCAAAACCCCAACCATGGAGAATATTTTGTTTTTCTAAGTCTTTCAGGGAAACTCGTTCCACGGACCAGCTTGGAGCAGGCGGTGCAATAAAATCAGTCCAATCCAGAGAACACCCATGATAAGGCATCTCTGTCATGGGATCATGAAGAAGGGCAGAGGAAGCTATTTGGGTCAAAGAAGACCCTCCGGCGTCTATCAGAAAAACCGTAGAACGTTCCAGTCGTTGAACAGAGTCAAGTTGAGCTGAAGCACAGCACGCTTGAGCATTGGTAGCATAGGCTGTCTTAAAGTTTAATTTAGGCCCGAATTCCAGCAAATGTTCGTCAGGCGTATTGGCGGCGAGAGGACACTCTGGCGACAGTTCGTCATTGCCTCCTTCGCCGAGCAGAAACATAAGGGTCGGCAAATCTCGAGCTTCTGCAAAGCTATCCACAGAAACGACCACATAATAGCAGAAAGCGGCATTAACCACTCTTAGCTTCGAATCGGACCGTGACAAAGCAATGCGCTGATTGACAAAATCCTTTCTAGCTTTGCCACCGCATTGGCTGTAGAACTTCAGCAGTTTAAACTGCGAAGATCTAATTTCAGATAAAGCAGACGTCATTAAAAGCAAGCTCTCCTTAAAATTGGTTAAAGCTGCCTGCCTAGAACACAAACATATTACGCATGTACAGAGGTCGGGGAAAAACCAACCAGCAAATGGTGGGGGAAAAACCAACCCCCGTTTGGGCAATGGGGAAGAGCTAGGGGAATCAAGTTTTGCATGCACGTTGGAACGGCCCACCCCACCTACCACACAAAATTTGAACTAAATCGGACCACTGTTTAGACCAAAGCATTTTTTGACATTTTGGCATTTTCGACCTCCCCCCAAATTCAAAGTTAGCCTATTTTTGAAGGCCTGTGGAAAATTTTCCATAGCATATTTAGGAATAACTTTTTTTAATAGTTTCTATGAAAACAATCGTGCTCTTTCCAAAAATGTCGGTCTCGACTTCCTGCGACGCTTGGCAAGCTGCCAGCAGAATTTTTGCAAAATGGGAAAAAACCAAGGGGTAGGAGAAAATAACCTTTTTGCTGCCAAACTCCTAAAAATGATTCTTTAATGCTCATTAATGCGCTCTTTCACGTGAAGAGCTCAAAATTGGATTCGGACCTCACAATTTTTCGCTAGCAGGTAAAGAACTGATTTTGACGGATCTCCTGTATGGCTAATCTAACGTGGCCAAAAAGCACTCTGGGAGAAAGAAATGCGCGAAAAACACTGGAACAACACTTATTTTAATTTATTTCATCAAATCTTAAAAGTTTTACAAATTTTGTATTTTAACATAGGAACTGGCAAATTTGATGAAACCTAGCCAGTTGATGCCGAAAATTTTGATGTTTGATTTTCTCACTTATGGTTATTGCAGATATTTGCAAAACTTTTCTAGCCCAACCCAGTCAAAAGTTATATATATACATTGGTCCAAACTTTTGCAAAATTTTGGCATGGTTCGACCAAAAAGTAGGTGTCATTTTCAAAATGTCATAAAATGAGGAGTGAACCAAATGACTTGATCTTTGCACACGTAGGCAAGAAAGAGTCGAGCTTTCTGCTGCTATGTTTTGGAGTTCATAACTCCAACCCTTGGTCCAGGAGGCGGGTGCGTTTTTCCCCCCAAAAAGGGGTGGGGGTTCCCCCCCCCGCCCCCATGGCTATAAAGCAAGCTTAACAAAAAAAATCAAAATTCGGTTTTTTGGCTGGAACTTTCGCAAAACTAAACCAAATCGATTACTTTGAGGACCCATGGATAGGTCTTGGGCTGCTTTAAAACCACCCCAGTTTCGTTGCTCTACAACCTACCAGTAAGTAGCAGTAGACGAAAATGTGTGATTTTTTTGTTAAAGGTTTAACAAAAAAAATCACCCGTTAACAAAAAAAACCAGTGGCGGATCGGATCCCAGAGAGCAGCTAGCAACTTTTTCTCATCAGTTTTGGATAGAGCGCACTAAATAACGTATTTAGAACCCCAAACCGCTAGCCTAGTGCTCCAACTAATGCAACTGACCGAAGTCTTAGTGGTCACTGATGGCCCCCGACAGCGTCCAGTATGAAGTCTGGTGGCTCTAAAATGTCGTTTAAAAGGCTAAAACGTTGTTTTTTCGTGTTTGTGAGTGATTATAACCTATTTCCAGGCATTTTGGCAGAGAAAATCAGAACTTCGTACGTATGTTGGTGGGGTATGACCCACGGTCACGTGACCCCTGCCGGACCCGTCCGGACCCTCCAGGCAGGGGCGCACCCAGGATTTTGAAAGGGGGTATCGAGCAGAAAAAAATTTTTGCTTTCGCCTGACACGTTTACGCGTGGGGGGGGGGGTGGCGGCGGCAAAATTTTCAACAGTGTTCATTTTGGGTGCAGTAAAAATGACGAGATGAAAGACATTGCCGGCAGGCGGGGGGTCTGGGGGGCGGAGCCCCCGAAGTTGAGAAAATTTTTGAAATTTTGAAAAAAGCCGTAATGAAAATCTTTAAAAGGATTTCAATAAAAGTTGAGAAATCCTTTGACATAATGGCAAAATTTGTATTGGAAAGCTTGAAAAGATTTGAATAAAAAGCTCTGCCAGACGCATTGTTAAAATTTTAATCTGTTAACATCGAGATACAATAGTGCCGCAGTCTCGGAAATTCAGTAAAATGGAAACAGAAAAATAGAAAAGCGAAGCAGGCGCGAAAAATGGAGGTAAAAAAGCGCCGGACGCGCCAAAACGTTGTAACAGTTATTAAACATTAGCGCCTCTTTCTAACCTACGTATGCAAACATCAAGTCATTTGGTTCACTACTGCTCATTTTATGACATTTTGAAAATGTCAACTACTTTTTGGTTCAACCATCCAAAAATTTACCAAAAGTTTGGACCGATGTAACTTTTGACTGGATTGGGTTAGAAAAGTTTTGCAAATATCTGCAATGATGGCAACTCTTCCTCTTTGCACACAGCCAAAATTAGACCGATCCGCTGTACCGTTGGTCTGGCACATTGCCAAACGTGGCGGGAAAAAAACCCACTTTGGGGGGAAAAACCACCCAAATTTTTTTGAAAATTTTTTAACAACTCAACACGGAAACAATTAGAGACTATAGCACGGTACTATCGAGCACGCTGCGTCATCCTATGCGGTCAGATTCGGACAATTTTGCTTACCTGGCTAGCTAGGTGCTAAAAACCTTAAAAGTGCCATTTCGCTGCTGGAGGACCCAATACAGGTACAATTGTGGATTTTAACAGCCAATTCTACGTAAAAAACCATTCTCTACACGATAGAATAATAAGTTTTATCAAATTACATCATTTTTTAGCATTTTTCAAAAATTGCCCTATGTTTATGTGTTAAACTTTATGAAACCTGACCAGTTGATGCAGCATTTTCAACGGCACATGAGATCTCAAAAAAGCTACTTAGATCGGGTTTTTTTGGTTCATACTAACTAAAAAAGGGTTGACTTTTACACTGGAAGTGTCAGAATTGCGATAGAACAATTTTTAAGACCTGTGAGGGGTGGGTTTATTCCCCCCCCCCCATTTGGGGTTTCCCCCCCCCTACTTTTTGCATTATACCGCTCTAACGGTACAACCTACAGAAGCGCAAATAGGCTTAAAAGAAAGTTCTAAGTACGCCAAGTACGATGGTTTCTGAAATTTTTCAAAAATGTTGATATTTTTCGATGTATACCTACTAAAAACAACTCGCTCTTTCGAATGGCACCGTCAAAATTGTTCTGGCACGCTTCCAGCAAAAAATCCGGGTGGGTTTTTTCCCCGCCGATGGGTTTTCCCCGACACGGAAAACTTTAATTTCTCCATAATGACAGGGCCTAGAGAGACAAACTATACCTCATTCGAAAGCTTAGGGCAAACCCTAATTAAATATAGTATCAAAGTCGTGCTAGCCCAAACCAGTCGAAAGTTCTGGTCCAAGAAAAAAAGTGGGTTTTTTCCCGCTTGACTATAAGGCGCGTAGCCGGAGGGGGGGGGGGGGAAATGGGGGAATCCCCCCCCGAAATTGTGTGGCCCACAGGAATTTTTTCCTGCCATGTCTAAACGCCCATTTTTTCAAAAAAATTTCGCACCATCGGCGCGAAATAAGTGTATTATACCGTTATAATACGTGTTTGCACTTAAAAATGAGTATATACAAATTACCCTATTTGGTGTACTTTGACCACCTTGTGCATCATTTGGGTGCATGAACACGCACTGTGCCTTACAACAACTGTAATTTCGACGAATGCTATCTAAAAATTCCACGAAGTTCACGAAATAGAAAAATTTCTCCGAAAAAGAAAAAACAGCTTCGTGTGGGGCTCCGCCCCC